>JACJUY010005822.1:0-14449 GCA_014220935.1 Platorchestia sp. MABIK
TGTGGGGGAGGGTACAGTATGTGGGGGAAGGGTACAGTATGTGGGGGAAGGGTACAGTATGTGGGGGGAGGGTACAGTGTGTGTGGGAGGGTAATGTGTGTTAAATCAATTTCTACTACAAATAGAGTGAATTTCCCGCTTTCAATGATCAAAATGAGGTCGTTAGAACAGGGCTGACACGGTTTTTCGACCATTTCACGAAGTTAATTTTCTGAAAAAAATCGTAAGGGCCCCCCTTATGTAACTTTTGAGCGTAATTTTGCGTCAAAAATGTGTGTTTTATCAATTTCTACTACAGATAGAGTGAATTTCCCGCCTTCAATGATCAAAATGAGGTCGTTAAAACAGGGCTGACACGGTTTTTCGACCATATCACGAAGTTAATTTTCTGAAAAAAATCGTAAGGGTCCCCCCTTATGTAACTTTTGAGCGAAATTTCACGTCAAAAATGTGTGTTATATCAATTTCTACTCAAAATAGAATGAATTTCTCGCTTTCAATGATCAAAATGAGGTCGTTAGAACAGGGCTGACACGGATTTTCGACCATATCACGAAGTTAATTTTCTGAAAAAAATCGTAAGGGTCCCCCCTTATGTAACTTTTGAGGGAAATTTTGGGCAAAAATGTGTGTTGTATCAATTTGTACTACAAATAGAGTGAAATTCTCGCTTTCAATGATCAAAATGAGGTCGTTAGAACCTGGCTGACACGGTTTGTCGACCATATCACGAAGTCGATTTTCTGAAAAAAATCGTAAGGGTCCCCCTTATGTCACTTATGGGCGAAATTTTGCGTCAAAAATATGTGTTATATCAATTTCTACTACAAATAGAATGAATTTCTCGCTTTCAATGATCAAAATGAGGTCGTTAGAACAGGGCTGACACGGTTTTTTTGACCATTTCACGACCTTTACGATTTTTTACAGAAATCTAACTTCGTGATGTGGTCAAAAAACCGTGTCAGCCCTGTTCTAACGATCTAATTTTGATTATTGAATGCGAGAAATGCACTCGCATATCTTAAAATTTCTCACTTGACATGTTTAGAGAATTGGAAAATGTTGTTTAAAGTCATTCCCAGCATGATTCGCCCTAGGAAAACGAGAAATTTAATTTACCTTTTCCCAGTAGAATTTTTTTGTTTTACGTTTGTGAGATATTTATGAGAATTTATGGTCAAATACGTTGTTTATCCTGTTGTCTAACCGAGTATATAAATTTTCAAAAAAAATCTCTAACTTTTGATGCATTGAATGAAAAAGTGTAAAAATATTGCATTACCGTTGTTATTAATCATTGCTTCGAGACGTTTAGAGGAGTTAACTACCAGACTTTTACAAGTTTCGGGTGTAATCTCATTCCTCATCAATGCAAATTTCTTTGAGTTCAGTGATGTATTTGGGACGACTCGTCTGAATCTTCAATTTCTATTCCCTCCTCAAGTTTTTGATCGCATTCATGACCTGGGGTTGACTAGGCCATTTTAAAATGTTTATCCTCAACCTTGCTTTCGTTTGCAGTATGCTTGGATCGTTTTCTTGTTGGAAGGTCCATCCACGTTTCAATTTCACTAAACGAGCTGATGTGAGGAGTGGTTCTTCCTATATTTCACGATATTTCCTGCTATTCATGGTTCTTTCAATGATTTGAAGCTTACCTCCCTCAGATGAGCTGAAACATCCCCACTCCATGATTGAGCCGCCTCTAAACTTTACACTGGGTATTTTACACTTTGGTTTATACGCTTCATCTTGTTGCCTTCAAACATGGTTTGTGCTGTTTCCCCCAAACAGTTCAATTTTGGTTTCATCTGACTACAGTACTGAGTTCTGAAACGCTGCTGGCTTGTTGAAATTGTCTTTGGCATACTTCAGCCTGGCCTTGACGTGATGTTTTTGGAGAAGAGGTGTGCTACGAGGGGTGCGGTAGTAATGACTTTCACGGCGTAGTACTGTGCTGATCGTGTGTTTGCTGGTTCGATCCCAGATGCCTTGAGATCATCCTTCATTTCTTCACGAGTAGTTTGAGGGCTCTGCATTACAGTTCGGACCAATTTTCGAGCAGTATGGTCGTGAATCTTCCATTGGCGGTCATTTCGAGGCTTGCTGAGAGTCGTATTCCGGTATTTCTGCTTACGGATTACGGTTCAAACCAAGGCTATAGGAACCGAGGCACATATCTTCAGATATCCCTAACCTTCATTACGGAGCTCTACAATACGTTCGCGAAGGTCTTGACTGATGTCCTTATTCTTACACATGCTTACGACTTTTCAAAACTAGAGCTGCTGTACCAACGACGCGTTATTGGAGATGAATGCTGACGAAGGTTCGATTGCTAAATAGTAGAATGTATTAGAACATTCTAGAATAGTCTTACAATAACTTTAATGAATAACATCGAGAAAAAAGTCGGGTACTGTGAACTTTTGTTCACTCATTTATTATACGTGTTCCTATAAACTTTTTCTATTAAATGGTTGTAAGTTTTGTGTACATTATTGACCTTTTTATGCTACTCTTTATGTATAGTCCAATTTTCGTAATTGTACGTGGGCGAGAAATGGGGATTCTAGCGATTTAATCAACGTGTTGTATTTTTTTGCCCCACACTATATATATATATATATAAATATATGTATATATATATATATATACCAGATAAGGGGGGAACAACCCTTCTTTCATGCATGCAAAATTAAATATTTGACCATAAATTGTGTTAGTGGAAGCTTTATTTAACTTTTCTAGCTTCCTAAAAACTGCTTTTCCTTCGTTATTTAGAAGACTAAGTAAATATCCCACACTATCAGAGTTCACACCATAGAAATATAGTCTATAGTGTGAATACTACACTACATCTATAGTTCACACTACACTACACTATATAGTTCACACTACACTATAGAAAGGCGAAACCGGTCGACGAACTCTGATAGTGTCGGATATTTACTTAGTCTTTTAAATAACGAAGGAAAAGCAATTTTTAGGACGCTAGAAAAGTTCAATGAAGAAAAGTTAAATACACTAACATAATTTATGGTGAAATTTTTTAATAGTGCATATATATACCAATGTATATATATAAATACACTAGTTTTGGATGTATATTGAACTTGCAGTTAAGCGTTTTAGATTTATTTTTTTAATTTGATTACATTTCAATTATCTTTCTGTGAAGGTAATGATCTTCTACGATTTTCAAATCTAGGGCAGAATTTTACAGTCTGCCTTCTTTGTTTCATTCACTCCCGTTTGACACAAAGTCTCTGACTATGAATTTATTTTTTTATAAGTTAGCCTAAAATTTTTGAGTAGCAAGCACTTTTTGTTATAAAATTTGGTGTGCGGTTCCTGAAGTAGTAAGAATTTGTTGCAGTAGGACGGCCATACCAGAAGAAAAACAGTTTGCGCAAGGCCACACTTAAAGTTATCTGTGTTCAAAAAGTTGTTTTCGAATGAAAAGCGATGCGGATTCCATACAAAATGACTCACCATACCAGTTCGATGAGATTTATTTCCTACTAAAAATAATCCTAATAAATTATTCAGTTGGCGTATTCCAATCTTCTTCTGATCTTGAAGTAAGGATGATTTTTACCCACAGGAAAATAACACGGATAGGAATCATTAACCACTAGTTACTATTTATAGATGAGTGGAGCACCAAAACATATAAAG
The DNA here is from genome assembly GCA_014220935.1 of Platorchestia sp. MABIK. Taxonomy (NCBI): domain Eukaryota; kingdom Metazoa; phylum Arthropoda; class Malacostraca; order Amphipoda; family Talitridae; genus Platorchestia; species Platorchestia sp. MABIK. The sequence goes on from JACJUY010005822.1 coordinate 3,685, forward strand.
TATAGTCAGCTTTGAGACGTAACTGACAAACGCAAAATTCACGCACTTGAATACGAATAAAATATACATCTCACTACCAAAAATCTGCATAATAATTCTATTTGCTTGGCCTACATTCTTCTCTTGAGGGTGTATTGAACCCCAAACGCTCTTCGAACAGGAGATTTGGCTGGAGTGCATCGACGGCCTTGATCATGGACGCTCGCCAGTGGGGTTGTGGGCGTCTCTTACAACTTCTTCCAGAGCTTCTCCCGGTAGCAGTGGAAGGCGAGGGCGAGGGAGTAGGCAAGCACCACAAGGCACACGACTACGATGCTTGCTATGCCCCCTGCAGTGATGCCCTCATCTGTGCTCGTGTCGTTGCTCGTGTTGTTGTAGTCGACAGTCGTCGAGTCGAGTGTAACTGATTCCGCGTCGTCAAAGCCCCAAATCATTTCTTCGTGAAGGCGTTGTTGCTCACGGAGACTTTTAACCTGCGGGAAAAAATCGAGGCATTAAATCAAAAGTAAATGCCTTAGCGTTTGAGCATATTTTTTTATTCGCTACCCTTCGATGCTATTTTCTGAATTGCAAACTGTTATTTTGCCGCTAAGTCTTCAAATAATTGTTCATTGAATGTTGTTTCGGATAACCCTTTCCTTGATGTACTTCTAGGCGAGGCGCAATGACCATGTTTGTGACTGCAGTTACGCGGTTCACACGATCGTACAATTTCAAGTAACTCTCGTGCCAATTAATGACTTCATCCTTAAGTTTGGTGTCTAATTTCTCGTAAATATTTTCCCTAAGTCTTGAAATATTTGAAGACTAAAATTTTCCGATTTATTTTTCTCACTTCATCTTCACCCGCCGAGGTGCTAATTATGCTAGTAGAATAAATAGTTGGTCGGGGAGGAGAATGCAGCTGATCTTACAAAATTAATTTAGTGGCTGATTGCAAGATGGAGGTGTTTTTATCTCCTGATTTGCATTCTTCACCGCATAACCGCAAGTAATGAAAAATTAATATTTACGAAAGTGGAGTTTTTTCTTTAGGATGAATGATAATGCTGAAAATTGACTGTACGAAGCTGGCTGAATAAGCCAGCAGTTGATTCAGTTCAGAGTCAAATGTCATGCTTTGGTTGCAAATAGTAGCAACATGCTTTCACTTGTGTGACAGTTTGATCTGTGCGATTGGGAATTTTGTACAATAATTTATCATGATTACCAACTACGTTGCGCTCACGGCGTATTACTGTTTGTGATGTTTAAATTTAATTAAGTAATTTAAAACCGAAATTCTTATGGAAGCTAGAGCGGTAGTCAAAGAGGGTGTAAATGTAAGACAACATCAAAATTAATGATAAAGAATGTGACTGCAAAGTTTGGACATATTGTAATTAGCCTCTAGCAATTTGATGGTGGTGAGTGATATAGCAAGGTATCGTTTAGACCACGCAATGGCATCGACAGAATATATTTTTTAGCTGATTCAAGCGTGCATAGACAAATTAAGAGAATCTTCTTAAATGCTAAAACGTAGGGCAGAATCTTTATCATATATTCTATGACTATATTACTTTTTCAAGTTCTTTAAACAATGAGAAATTGGAAAAGCCGCGACTACATGCACAAAGACATTTCTCTCCCTGAATCCTAAAAAACAATTGCTCACAAAATAAACCCCTGAGTTACTGAGTGCAAGAGGGCAAGCTGGGGCGGGTTGGTTGCTTGTTGGATTGCCTGTTTGAGGCGCATGCGCTGTCAATAGAAGTGCGAACGATTTCTCTTACTAGGATTGACAAAAAATACACAACAAATAGTTTTTCCTACATTTGTGTTTCTTGTCTCACCCTCCATTGCGTCACCCATTTTTGTCTGTCCAAACATCTCCCGTTCTAACCTCGATACCCGATCAACTTTTATGTTAATGATGACTACAAAAGATAATAGTGAAATCGTCTTGATACTATATGATAACTCAATTTTGCATAGTGCAAAAATGAGTTAAATTGTGTTACACCTGTAAAGAAAAAATTTGGAGATCATTCAGTTCTCTATCTGAAACTCTTTTTAAGGCCAGTGCAGTCGACCACAATTGCGCTTGGTATGCGGTATCGACCACAAAATTTGACTGTACAAAATCCGCATCCGTCCAGTGTCCCCACACTCACTGAATCATAAGCCATTCCATCCTCCACCATCAGGTCGCTGTACAGAGCTCTGCACAAAAAAGAAAATGTCAGAACAGCGTTTGATCAATTTTTGATTTACCACTGGTTTTGCGGTGCATTCATTTTACGTTGGAATTTTAAAATTAAAACTAAAGTATTTGCATTAGTTTATAAAAAAGATAGCGAAAAAAAATTTTAACTTTCATTCGATGAATTGAAACTATTTGTAGGGTTTCAACAGAGTTTTGAAGTTTGGAAGGTTTTCAAAAGTTAGATTTGAATTACATTTCAAAAGACCATTAAAAGATGAACATCGTACCCTGATTGTATTGCAAAACTTGGTCGCCACCGTGAATAAATTAGACCAACATCAAATGTGTGTTCGGTAACACATTAAATGAAATTTTACGCATTGCAGAAAATGTATTGTTTTGTAAATAAGTAAGCAGGAAATTGCTGAAATGAATGAAAACTAGGTAAACGAAATGCATTAATTTGCCCACACACTATAGGAGACGCTTTTCACTCAGACTGCTGTATCTATTATTTTTAATAGATTACCGGATATCTTCTAACTTCCGATTGACTTTAACAAAATTGTAACAATTTTTATCTCAGTTTCATAAGTGCTTTTATAATCCACACATCAAAAAGAAAACTGATTTACGTCCAAGCGCCATTGATAAGCTTCATTACCTCACCATCTCTGAATGTTCTTTAGTGGTAAAATCTATTAACAGTGCAATATTTTCAATCAAATTTTGAAAAATAGTATAAAAGACGTTTTTTATTTAGAGTCACTGGAATTCATCCATATAATATTTCCATTTTTAAAAGACGAGCAATACCTATTTTCTTTGAATGAATGCACTTTCTATGTTAATTATCTGTTCAATTACAAAATACTTCCAAATTCATCAAACACCTGAGCTGAAATTATAGTGCTCTTGTGATTTGTTACAGTAATGATGCAGTAAAAGAGTATTTTCATGACAGAGAATGAATTTAATAAAAAACTAAATTAAAAATATGCGTAGTTAACACAGAATAATTAAAAAGTCCAGAGATTTTTTTGTTTGGAAGAATTCCTAACTCACGTTTGTCAGATTCATGTAGCCTTTCCTCGCTATTGGATGTACAATATTCTTGCGCTTGACTGACTGTTAATTTTCATACAACTAAAATCTACATTGAGCTATGAGCTACTTTGCCGTTACGGAGCAGCGCAGATAACAGCCACTATTTCCTCTCCGTTACGCAAACGGCCAAAAAAACAAAACGTAAAGGAAACAAATGCAAAACTTTTCATTCAAAATTGGCAAAAGTCTTTTCACATGAATGAATGAATCAGGATTCCTTTGATGATCGGTAATTGGAGTCATCAATCATAACGAAAAACGCCGTTTACTCCTGAGATTTTTTGTGATATCACAAAAAAGCACAAAGAAAGTTTTGCTCAATACATGTGCGTAAGACATAATAAGTCCTTCACAGTTGAGTTTATACCAGTACCAATAACTTTCGGCCATCTCTGTCAGTTTTCTTTCTTTATTATGTTGATTTTTATCCACACGTATTTCACCGAGTTTATTTTAGCTATTTTTTGTTTTCAAATATGAAGCATTTGTTTAGAAAAATCGAGTAAGAAGCCTACTCCACCTGCTCCTCATTTACGACAATGATTTGACGCCTTCAAACCGGATTATTTGATATCGCCGACATGACCTTAGTACACCTACACCAACTCACGTTTGGAATGTCACGAATATCAGATCTTTTGCTTGAAAACGCTTGTTAATGAATGGTCAAACTCTCCAATATTACTGGAAATTAAATGTCGAAAGTATAACTGAAAGCAATTCTATCCCATTTCATGGTCATTTTTGTATTAATGAATGCAGTCAAGATATTGTAAATTTTGATCCACCATATTCTTCACTGGTCTGTCAATCTAAAGGCCTCCTCGTATCGTCTATCTTTCTCTTGCCTCAGCCGTCAGAGCTTCACCCACTCTTGTCTGTTCGAACATCTCCCGTTCTAACCTCAATACTTTGCCTGAATTCACTAACCTCATTTGTGACTTCTTTTTAAAAAAGCAAATGTTTAACATAATGTTCCAGTATCTGACTAAAATTTTAAATTTAGCGTTTCGAACAAAGTTGGGCCATAAATATCAATATGTATTTAAACATGAAAAGCATTTAAAATTTGACCACACAGGCACTCAGCAAGCAGCCAATAAGAGCACTCAGCATCGAGTAACCCTTACTAGATGCTATTTAAGGCCACATTTTAATTTAAAACACTAAGTTTGATCATTTAAACCGAAGAATTTGAACTGGTTTGAGAATTTTAACAGCTAATCTAACAAAATTTGTTCATAGGTTATAACGTCCTCGCCTCACTTACCCTCGTGCGGCTGACTGCTGCATTGTCCCCAGCGGTCCAGCGTTGTAGTCTGCGGCTGCAGCGACCACCGTCGTCAGTAGCAGTGCGAGACTTGCTCTCATTTTGATAGTTGCGGTATTTGACCTGCGTCTGAAATGAACGGTGAGGTTTGTAAGCCTTTCTTCAACGAACTTCCGTGCCATTTTTAGAAATGTACGGATATGTTACTGAGTAGCTCTAGCGTGTGTTCCAGAAGACATATGAGACATGAAATCCCAGGTTGAAAGTTAAGATCCCCGAGTGATTCGAGTACGGCTAAAAATTTTAATTTTATCTTCAATACAGGAGTTATTCACTCGTCAAGTGAAATTTTTTCAACGGATTTGTTTGGTCAATAAAAGCTTAGTATATACAATACAAGGGAGAATTACAGTGATATAGTAATACACATACGTAAGTGAAGATATGAAAGTTCAAATTCATCGAGGTTTCCTTCAGGTAACAGATCGTCTGTTAATGAATTATAATATCAAAGAATTGTTTTTGAGAAATCATAGTCCAAAATCCCATGAACAATTTAACAAAACGTAACAGTACTTGTTATTAGAATAATAGGCTTAGGAGGAAGAAAAGAAGAAATACGAATTTCTAAAGTTAAGCTGACGAAAGCCGACACCAGCAGCTCTGGAGTCTGCAGATGTTTGAAAATATTTTATTCCTAAATGTTAACTTGCCTTATCATATACGAACATGAATTTGACAAAAATATTGGTCTGAAATCAGAAGCAAATCATTCAGTCATTTTGAATAAATAATCTCACTCACCAAAATTTTGAATATTAAGATCTCGAAGCGAGCTTTAGAAGTGGCGCAAGTTTATGATCAAGTTTTATTGGTGCTGTAAAACACTCGGTAGTTGTTTATTTAGAGTTGGAGTGCTGTTAGTCAAGTGTTCGCTTTTTCCACCTGTGGTTGGCCATGAAATATTCAAGTATTCCTATTCAATGTGAGCCTGCTGTGTAGCTGTGATATTTTAATGCATTGAAATGAGATTTTTCCATATGTGTGTCTGTTTGTTGGAGAAATAATAGTACGTGGAATTAATTGTTTCGCTTATGAAAAAATGAACATTTCAGTATAAGAGTCGCAACATCATAAACGCATAATACTAATTTTTTAAGTTCCTTCAAGTTTCTATATGATTGTAGTATTTGCTAAGGTGGTAAAGTGTCAGAAAAAGCTATAAAGATCTTCAGATTGGGGATTTGAACTCAGATATTCATTCATAGCATGCCAGGGTTTCAACTTCAAGAGAATCTGACACATTTGCTTTTTTCTACACATCTAAATTCAATCCAAAGTCATTATTACATAAGGCTTGTATTCCACTGTATTACGTTCTTATTTTATGTTATCTAACATTAAATATTTTCGGGTTAGTGCATACTCTGGACATATCTAGCACTCATGGTATTTGTGAATACACACACGGTTCGTTATGGTTTTCATCTTTTGTTTTTTCTTTGAAACTAGTGTTTTTTGAAATAAAGTTATTGGTTATTCATGCAAATGACCAAAACGAAGCAATAAGATGGCATAAAGGTAACGGTGTTAATGTGAGAAGCAATACCAGTAATGTATCACTTCCACTCTTTCATTTTAAGAAACTAATTACATTAATTTAATTTCAAATGTGGTGTCTTATAGACGACGAAAAATTGTTCTGTTTTACTGATTTTCAACCACAAATCGATGAATGCCACAAATCTTTCATCAACGATGAATGCCAGTCTGACAAAGAAATATGTCTATTTCCCAAGCTGAAAGGACCAAAATCATATCAGCCGTTGATACAAAAATTAATCACAGATCTTCAAATATCAAACGTGCTGCATTTAATATCGCCAATGTTTATTCATTCTCTATGAACTCAAATGTCAAGAAAGAAAGAAAGAAAGAAAAACATTTATTTCCAATAAAGTACAAACATGAAATGTCGATACAATGGTACCCTCAAACTTCAACTAGAAGTAGCATTTAATTCACTAAAAGTTGCCACGCGGCTAAGATTCTCTGTATAAAAGTAACCTTATGCTTCTGGTGCATGGTTTATTTTTTATTTGACGCAGGGAATTATTAACAGAATATGAGATTACAGTGGAGGAAATGAACATCGGCATTTCTTGAATAAAGTAATAACAACATGCGATATTTATTATTGGTTTACGACGTGCAAAGACCAAGCTTACTTTTATTAATTTAGGATAGAAACTTCATCGTCAGAGTCATAAGATAATGTTAATAGACACTCTCTTTTTAGTCGACTTGAAAGATAAATCAAATTATGCACAGAGAGTTACTTGCACTATCGTGTTCATTATGATAAAACGATATTTTTCAAGAGCTGGCGAACTTCATGAAATAAAATTTACTGATAAGCTACAACATCACAACGAAGATTGCTTCCTTATCAGTGATGGAAGTTCAATTTTCTACTATTTTCATTGTACAAGTGACTCAACGTAAAAAAAATTAAGAACACATGCTCAAAGTTTGAAATAACAAAAAAAGTGACATTTATGCTGGTTTAATTATTTAGTTTAACTTTCTACACACTTCTAGCGATACAAAAATTAGTTACAATTACAAAATCGAAAATCACTAAGTTTAAATCTTTGTCAATTACTACTTTATCATACGAGTGACAGAAACAATATAAAAATTAGTCAAAATTAAAACCAAAAATCACTGGGACTATCTCCTCTATCATTATTAACATAGCATTCAAACAACAGAACAATCGCAGTGCACAGTTTCTTTACACTCTAGCTCGACAGAGTCGCTCAGAGAAGACCAATACAATTACCTGGCTTCGCTGATAAGAGAAACTTCTGATAAACACGAAGGCATTGTTTTTCTTAGAAGATCATGTCACATGTTTTTTAGCAAGGAAAAAGTTATTCACATTTCCTTCATTGGATGACGCATCTTTATTTGGTAAACATGAAACAATAGAAGTTGTGTGTTTTCAAAGCAATTTTACTTGAAAACGTCTAGTAAAAATGGATTACAAAAATGTTGGGGTCAGCATGGAGGTGGAAATTATCACACAGTGATAAAATTAGTTGTGGCATCAATTAGCTTTGGCGCGTGCATGAAAAAATTGCATTTAGATCTCATTCAGTGAGTAGAATCTTTATGATTACTGAACATCCCTCACACGCATTTTGCTCTTCTACGTATTTTACCTTCTTGTCAAGCTCACATTTGTTAACACAACAGTTTAGCCAGATGCGGAATTGGAGCAGCATCCGTGAGTTTCGCCACGGCAACCTGCATTTTTGGCTCAGGTTTCGAAAACACATGCACTTATGCAGAACTTTAATATCCTATGGCAGTTATATTTTTTTGGGAATTTTACCTTGCATGTAAAGAAATGGTAAACTTAGCTTAGCTTTTCACTAGCTCCACAACTCACTTCCAATCTGGTACGTTTCCTAAAATAGGAACGGTAGCCCGACGGTTTGCTCAATGATTTTTTCTCATTCTGTCTTGTGAAAAGCGTTTCCCGAAAAACAGTTACCATTGGGCCCCTTAAGTAAATCCATTATCTGTATTAGAGTTTTAAGGGGGGCCGCGCCAATTTTTGACTCTTGGCGTCTAGAAGATTTGCTTGATTTTTCCGGACGAATATAAAATTATATGGCATTTAATATCCTAGTGATGAAACTTTCCATCAATTAGCACTATAAGACTAACCACTGCCTTCGTTAGGACATTTCTCGAGCTCGTAGTATATGTTTTTTACCAAAATTTAACAGGAATAGAAAGAATTAAAAGACGTTAGTGGTGCCAAACAACGGGGTTGTTTTCACTTATAAATTTCACTTCACCTAGAAGGTGCTTCTAATTCAATCAATAAACGATGAGTATTTGCATGTTAGGATAATCCCATTATCAATTCCCTTTATTTTTAGCATTTCTTTTCCCAATCTTGAAATTTTCCCTCACAGAGCAGAGTCCACGTTATCCTGAAGCAAAGAAATGTTTTAACAATTAAAATGCTCGATTCCCCTGCATCTATACAACGTGAACAATATGCCATCACCCGTGTAAATCCTGTCACAAGATCAAAAAGCATGGAGCTTTCCTGCAATTCTATCTTCTCTTTCTTGGCACGCATGCCCCTGCGTACGTCTGTACCTATCTTGTGTGTCACGCTTTAGGTGGTTAGATAGGATACAATTAAGCTTACATTAATTTGATCATTAGATTTTTATTTTTGCTGTTGAAAAAGTTCGTACTATAACTACGGTGGGCTGAAAGTTTTCCCTCATTACTTTCACAAACCACCACAAAAACTATTCAACTCTTGGGAACGTTTCTGAGACCAAATTTCTTTATATTTTACGCAGTCGTTTTTCCCAGAATTTTTTACGAGTCCACAGGTTTTGGTGAGAAATAGTTTATGTACGTTAGGTGAAGTTTGGTTTATATAATGTAAGCTAGGATAAGGTTTAAAAACCGTAAATTTTAGCATGGTTTCACGTAGTAAACGAAATTTTGAGATTTACTACCTAGTCAGTTGTCGCTGTACAACATGGCAATGTGGATTGTGTCTCTGAGAAACTTTACAGTTTAACTCACTTCCTGGTCTTCTCTCAACACACGGCATCTGCGAACCGAACGCGCACTGGGACAATTTATCAGAGCAGCTTTCGTGAAAACGAGCTCCGCTGTGGCTTTTCAACGCAGTTCAAAATTTAACTATCAGCTTTGCTACTTTGTGTTACTCATCTGCCATCATGGGCTTCAGCTTTGACCCTTGTCCTTTCCAATTCTTGCTTGTCTTATTATCGCGTATTAGCTTGTGAGCTAATCTCAATATATTCGTAGTTTCTGAAGGAGTTGTTGAGTTAACCTATTCTAATGACGCGGATGCAAAGCTATGTCTGTTTTATTCATTCTTGAATTATCTAAAAACGACTGCACGCTATGATTACAAGCACATGTCAGTTACTTTTCGTCGGTCTAGTTGATGTAAATTCCACCATGATGCAGGTATTGAATCTTAATCATGAGGCTGGGGACTCTCCTCTTACTTTGTTGCACTTCGAATGCTTTTGACCTCAATCAAGAATTGTTAAGTTTTTAGCGAGCCCGAATAACTAAGAGTTTACGCCCTTGCTCTGAACTATTCAATTAACATCTTTTTCATCATCAGGATGAGCGAGTATTCCGGAAAGCAGGTTGCTTGTATTTACATTTTCTGTTCTCTCGTTCTGCTCTAATGCAGCGGTTCTTAACCTTTTTACTCCCACGCCCCCTTAAGAATTGTCAGGGGAAATTGTGCGCAAACGAACTGGTAAATAACAGCTCACAACAAAGTATATTGTAAATATGTCCTCAAACATATTCAATATTGAAAGTTCACTCTTTTGTCGAAAACATCACTGGGAAAATCAGGTTTTACCGCGGAGGCTCGCCCCCACCACCCCCCCCATCCCCCTAATGCGACAGTGTTATTCCGCTACATTTTGTAAATTGCGAGTACTGGTCTAGTCTCCGACAGTGGTTTTGAAGGTCTGGCCTTTCATCTAGACATTTGTGTCGCTTAAATTGTGTAGAAATTTGATAGTGATTATCATTAAAAGAAAATTTGTTTGTAGAAAAAATGGTATTTTAAGATGAATCAATTTTAAATCTTTGTAATCCATTTGATGCTTACGGAGATTGATTTAGCTTTATGCTGATGAGAAAGAACACTGATGAACATAAGCGGAATGCCTATTAGCTGTTATACAAAATAAATATTATCATATTGGATTGTTGAAAACTATATAGTTTGCTTCTCACATAAGCACCCATGAGATGTGCGGAATAACTGTTTAATTTTCTCTTGTCTTTTTTCCGAAAACTAACGAAACATTGCCAAATTTCACGTACATCTGAATCAATCACCAGTCAAAACTCCCTTAACATTTCCCCTCCAATTTTGGAAAATTAAAAAATTGTTAGCAACTTCACACATACCATGGACATCCAACGCGACCGGCCCTCGTCGAGTGGCCCACACACTGCGATGTATGAAAGAAAAAAAAGAAAGAAAAAACATTTATTTCCAATAAAGTACAAACATGAAACGTCGATACATTGGATTTTAAAACACCTTAACCTAAAGGCATCCTTAATTGAGAATGACACATTGGTATTGGGATACC
>JACJUY010005822.1:18638-45014 GCA_014220935.1 Platorchestia sp. MABIK
TGATCCTCAAGAAGGAGACGAAAGCTATGTTTCGGAATGGCTAACAGGGGCTGTTGCACTCGGTCGTCGGGTGGCTAGGGGACAGTCGAAGAAGTAGAGGAATTCGCTGATGTTTCATGCTAAATTGTTATGCGGGTCTCGCTACAATGGAGACAATTCGGTAATTCAAGGGAAACCACTCATATTCATTGTTTCATGTTGCTAGGAATCTCCTTAATTTTGCGAATTTACTTTATTTCCTCGGGGTATAAATTAAATTGGTAACGACAGCTTTGTGTGGCTTGAATTGTTAACCGGAATCTTAAATTAAGAATCAAGGATAGAACTGTTATGATACGTCAATGATGGAACTTCTGTTTCTGAACACTTGGGGAAGGAGCTTCATGCAGCGTATTTGTGAAGCATAATGGCGCGTGAACGGCCGATGTGTCAGGTATTTTGATAGGTCCCACAAGTTCCTAGACATGATTATCACATAATAAAATTTGTGGGAACTTCCTAGAACAAGTTGATGTTGAGAAGAACGGTAACGCACTGAGGCTACACTGTGGAATCGGCTGATAGTTGTGTAAAATCAACCAGATGTACTTTGGGACACTTGTGACTCAACGCCGCGCAGAACTGCTGCTTTTAGTCGTTTTCGTGGAGGTCCTACACCAAATTGGTTGCATGAGAGTAATTTCTTGTCCACAGGGCATATTACCGTAATCACAACCACCGTCATTCGACTGGCATTGGCATCAGGTTGTCACCGACAACAAAATGAAGAAGGAACGGCCACTAGACGATGAATTTCAAAAAGTAAAGTTTGAAATACATGCAATGTATTGAGGCTATTCTCGGTAAAACTAAATACTTCTTTTGGGCATTAATGGGTTGATATGTGATTTCAAACACCACCAGACTTCCAACTGCATGCTAAATTGTGTGACTGTATGCTGTTCTATTCTCAAGTGAAGGGTCGTAACAAATAAATAGTTTTCTGGCAAAGCAACACAAACGCAATTGAGACAGTCAATTGGTTTGACACTAAATGTATCAGATTAGATTTAGTTTAAGCCTCCCTAACACGCTAAGAAACACGTTTCAAAGACAGGAAGGAGGAAGGCATCATTTGGTACGGACCCGAGGAAATGTACAATCAATGTACAAGGAGGATAGAAACAGTAAGTTGAGAGAAAAGTTCGTGAAACGAGATAAAAGTTGAAGAAGAATGTAGTAGATGATGAAGAATAGAGCAGTGAACTGACCCCTAGGAGCGCTAATTCCCGTAGATAGAATAGTTGAATCACCCTAAGGGGGCGCTAAATGTATCAAAGCATCAAGTATGAATGATTGTTAATAAAACTAAATCTCCAGGTCCAAATTATACAGAATTGGCGGAGTCGAAATGAAACGAAAACGTAGCAGCTAATTTATTAGCTTACACCTGAACGCCTATTATTGTACAAGTTTTTAGGTCGTTTGCCGGACTGTGGTCTACCTCTACCATGCACTTACCGTCGTTTCGTTTCCAAATACTAAAATTCATATTACAAATAAGCTCATGCATTCCTTAGCCACCAAAAAACGTTGGACGAAAAATGAATAATAACCGAACATGAATAATTTAAATCTGAGATTTAATGGAACAACCAATGGGAAAACTTGATGTCACAGAATAAATGGGATTTTTCAATAACCGAAAATTACAAATAATAAAATGAAATTCCGCGACACGCCGCTGAGGTCTACAAATTTTCATTAGGAAGTTGTGCAACGAAAACTGGTTACAATAAGCAGGTTGCAATCCGACATGATAATACATTGTGAGCAAGGATACTAGCTGGTGTTAAAATGACCCCAACAGATCAATGACAGAAGGTGAGCGCTAATGTGCTCCAAAACTGCGTTCACTTTGTACTCAATGAGCACCTATTACTAGAAAAAAAAACATATTCTAAAATAGACAATATGAACATATGCACTAGCTTAGATTCTCACCATTCACTGTTGGTTTATAGTCATCTTCTACAGGAGGATCATTGACAATTTCAGTCGAAATTCAGTCCCTTTACTCTTACACTTAGGTAAAATTGACAGCGATGAAACTCGAGCGAATTGGCACTAATCTCAATAGAAAGCAATATCTGCATTCGCTGCCACGCCTACTCTGCATAACTCTTATTTCCAAATAAATTGTCTTGTTAGGGTGAAAACTGCCTACGAGCTTTGAGATATGCTTGCATTAAGGTCATACATGCAAATCAGCAGCTTCCACCACTGAACGGCAACAAAGAAGAGCACGCATATCCAACTAAACTCGTAATTTTAAATTCCCGCAAACCCATGTAGTGGCAGCATGCGCAGCCTACGTAACTAATTACAGGTGAGATTATTCAACTTTTCGAAAACGAATTTGAATTAGAATTGAGTCGGGACAAATAAGAACAGCAACCTAATGGGAGTATCGTTCATTCAACTAACTACGCCTCAAAGCCGCAAGAGCTGATTTGGACAGGAAGATAGTTTGTCAACGAAATAAAAGACGAGTAGTTTTATTTCTACTGGCGCCTTGTTATAAGGAAAAACTTCCTTTTGCATATTCGAAAACGTGATTGTAAAAGCTGCGGTGTTCAGGCCCGTGCACGAATTTAGCTTGAATTCAATCATTTTTCAAGTACAGAATGATTCATCTGATGTACAAATCGTGGACGGTATACGAGCATTGCGGAGGACGCAAAAAGTTGACGCAAAATGAGCAGCGCATTTCTTCGCAACCAGAGCTAAGAATTGATCAATTTCGTATACAAGAGGGCTCTTAATAGGTCTTGGTGAAACCATTCAACTATTGTCATGGTTCTAGCACACGTAAAGGCATCAAGTTATTACTTCCTAATATTAACTTGAAATGCAACGAAGTGGTGTCACAATTTCACGCTAGAAAATAAACATCCCCGTGAATTTAGTGAACAGTTCTACGTCTAATGACGCGGGAGAAAAAGTTATGTGTATGACAACTATTTACATCAAAGCTCACTCATTATGACCATTAGCCAACTCAAACTGAAGACAGAATTATAATTACTAATGAGATATCTCCAACTACTACGAAAAATTCAAGACTACATGAACTGATCTTAACATCAGGACGTTGTAAGCAAGATGAGAAATCCAGTTTCAGAAGTAACAACACTGATGCTGCATCTCACTCCGGTGTGTAATTTACTTCCGCTAATTATAAGCGCCATCTAAAAAAATGAAACTTCAATTTCCATTGAATTATATCATGCGAGAAGTAAAATTGAGCACGAAGAGCGTCATAACGACCCTCATAACAAACTAAAAACAAGGTTAAACGGATTAAATTATCCATCAAATGAGAAATTATCGAAAACAAGTTCCTTGTAGTCGCAATTCAACACATTCATGTTCAAGAAGCAAATGGCACATTTCATTTTACCTACTACAACAGATTGGAAACACATCGGTAACGTCAACATCGCCTTGGTTACACTGCGGCACAAATGCACAGTTCATTACAGCAGAATGTAGGCGCTGCACAGAGTTGGTGTAACACTCCAAGGCTGGAACTTATATCAAATATCAAGAGAACGCGCAGGATGTAAGTTGCTTTAATTTCGAGTCACGAGCGAGCAGTCACACAAATGCTCAGAGAAAGTAGTCCACGGATCTTCATTTCCTAGTAGAGAGGTTTTCCCAAGAAAAATTTTCAATCAATGTGAACATGAATTTTAGCGCGAGAAAAGTTGTAGGTAAACCATTTTTCAACCAAGGCTCGAGGGACAACATATATCAGTGAACTTGCAGCCTTAGTCAAGCTTTGAAAATGTGCTTATTTTGTTATATTGAAGTCAAAATATTTTAACTTGTAACGCACCTGATGAGTTGTCACACGCTGCATAAGCCAAACTAAACACCAAATTCGGCACTAAAAAATATTTCAGTTTTTTACTTATTAAAAACACATGGTTGTTCAATTTGCAATGGAAAGGCATGGCACAGACAGATGACTTATTTCGACACAAGTGATTGAGAGAAAATTCATTAAAAAGTAAATGTGACACCAGCAATATTACCTAAGCTTAATTGAATTTGAGCACACTTCTCAAGATATTTTCGACGGAAGAGTTCTACACGTACAAGTTCAGCCTACGTACTGGTACATCATAACAGAATTTAGAACAGCTTCTTCAGGCGCACAACAGTAATTAAATAATTTTTCCCAAGCTTAACCTCTGCTTTAGCTTGGTTAATCAATTACGCCCAAGAAAATCAGCAGGCAAAGTCCTAATTTCAAATGGCACAAAGAAGGTGTAAATTTTGGGCGTATTGGCACACACATCACTGAAAATTACCGTGTTAGCAACATGATATGCCTTTGCATTCAGAGGGAGCAGGTATGATTAATTCAAATTCCCGCATTGATTCCTAAACTGCTAATGTCTGTTCTTGTTATTCGGCATATCGACTAGACTCTGGGAGTCTATTTCATTAGTTGAATTTGAGTAGGTCAAATTTTCAATCACAGGCCATCTTCAACTTCTTGAAGGACTTAAATTTCTCTCAAGTGATATGCTCTCCCTAATGCCGTGCTAGCACTGTATTTGCATTAGACTACTTGGATATCATATCGAGGTTGACGAGGTGTCGGACGGTGGGCCTGCCATGAGGGCAGTTCCAAGGCTGCTCAATTTGCCCCATATGGTCGACGAGGTCGCGCATTTGGCTCCTGGACAACGCTGTGCCCACCATCACCGATGTGCGGCACGCACGACTGGCAAACATGGCACGCACGCGTGAAGGTCTGCACATGGCACCTGGTGCATCAGACAACATGAATATCAGCTCCTCAATGTCATCTTTCCCGAAGCTCCAGTTGCGACTTTGCGGCACAGATTTCAGTTTTATTCTCTCGCCGAACGGCAGGGAGTCATTCACGTCGAATTGAAACCCATTGGCCGAAAAGATATCGATATTGTCGATAAGAATCGTTTCATTTGCGGGAGTGAGCTGTAGCGACTGTGGTTGTATGAGAGGCTGGTGGCGCAGAACGCAAGTCTGCTGCAGGGTTTCAAAGTTGTACTTCTCGTCGGTCGCGTGCTGGTCGATGATGAAGAGGTCACTCTCCAGCTGCGTTATCAAGAAGCCTAGGTTGAATTGCCCCAGAATTTTCATCTGTGATAGAAAGGGGACAAATATAAATTTGGTAAAACAGTGATGGTCGATCCTGCAGTGTTAATATTTTAATTGTTGACGAAATATTTTTTAATTGTGACTGAAAAGCAAATAACATACTATGCTGCACAGCATCGGAACTCACTTCATTTAATTAGTGATGTGATGTACAAGTCTTTCCGTATAGAGACAACAAAAATGGCTTACTCAACACAAACTAAATTTAAACGAGTACCACATTGAAAGTGATTTAAGGAATATTCACACAACGAAGGCAAGGTACGAAGTGACACGAGCATGAAATAGAACAGAAGCAGAAATATAATTATGAAATCAACTTCATCTGACGAAATAGACTTGTAGTATACCATTCAAAATTTTTTACTGACTAGTCAATTGCACACAAACCGCAATAACGCACCTTAGCAAACATGTCCTTGTTGAGCACCTTGTTAAGCTCCGCTTCAGCAGCTCGGTTGTCAGACGGGGCAATTTTTGCGTGAAAATTGCGAGCGACTTTCTTCTTATCGCAGCCCTCGTTTTTGTTGCGCTTGGCGAATATTTCACGCAGATTTTCAAGCGAAACGTGGGCTAATTTAGTTCTACGATTGCAATTATTTGAACTGAATTCATCGTCATAACAGACAAAAGTTTGCAAATCATCACTTGGAGTCGTGTCCTGGGTGCTGTTGGGAGAGCGTGAGGCGTTGCACTCATCGAAACTTGGTGCGTCTTTCGAACTGCTGCGTTCCGTTGGACAATTCTTGGACTCGGCAGGAACAACGTTCTCCTTCTGGTCTTGTTCTTTTTTGAAGACAAACTTCCGCAAGCTTTTCCTGACGTCATCATTATCTTTTGTTTTGCTCGCGTGAATAGTCTTGGAAGTTAACCGTGCTAAAAAGCTTGAAGTCGCATCATGAAGCATTGAGTTACGTTTGGAGCTGGCACACGTTTGAGGCTTTTCGTCGATGCCATCTGCTTCATCGGAGTGCGGCGAAGAGGTTTCTTCAGAAAATCCATCGAGCGACTCAGTCAGACCGGAAAAATGGTCTGTGACTCGGGTGTCAATGGAGCCATTTTCGTTAAGCTTGCCTCTTTTCAGATGAAAACAAGAGCCTGTAAGGGCGAAAAATATTAGGATACGACGATAAAAAAGAAACTAAGCAGGGTACGATAGTAAAGTAAAGTGTTGTGTGTAAAATACGAAATAGAAGTCATATGTGGGCTCCTAAAAATGCGCCTCTGCTCCGTGTATTGACGAAACCGCACTGGATGTCAGCCTTGTAGCTTTAGATCGGAAGGGGAATTCCATAGCAAAGAACTCAGGAGTAGAAAAAAATTTTGGCTTCCCACATTCATGTTGTGGCTCGTGCAATGCGCACGATCAATATTGTATGACTGCTTGTGGCGCCATCCCTGTTCCGGAAGAGGCGCAGTGTCACCAAAGTGATGAACTGTATTGTTGTTGGTGTCACGCAAGTAATTTCCACGTCTTATTGGCAGCGCTACTACTTCTTCATTAGGCCACTCTGCAGCAATTGAACTATTCATATTTTCGAAGTAGATATTAGAAAACCGATCAAAAGCAAAGAACCAAGGAAAAATTTTGAATGATGTCTCGAAAACTACTTAGAGTATCCTAGTATACTTAACCGTAAAAAATTATTTTACAATTAATAAGAATAATTATGAGCTTAAAAGAAACTAACAAATGTGACTTTCTCGTGTCTTCTCAAATTATTAAAATGAGAATTTGCTTACGACAACAATTATTTCCATACGCAAAGAATTGCCAGAAAAATTGACGTTTTAAACAGCCAATGAAATTGTCATTTTACATCACAAACTACAGGGGAAATTTTGCTGGAAAATCACTTCAGAAAAATAAGTTGTCTCGATAAACTTTGAAATGATTGGTATGAATTATTGGAAGGTCACACACAAGCATTGACAACTAAACGAAACTCAATCAAATTTAGAGCACTAAAGACTACGCCTAAAGAGAATAAAGGTAAACGCTCTTTGATTGAAGGGCAGATGTGGGCGACTTACGTTTCTTTTTAGGGCTTGGGAGCAATTCCTCAAAGGAATTGTCTCGCTTGCTGCAGGGACTGCTGGTATCATAATTTCGGCAGCTTATTTGTGGCTCTAAGTCTGTGTCCATAGGCAATGTACCAGCGGCAACTAACTCGTGGCCTTTTGAACGTTCATCCTCAGTAAAGTGCTTTATAGGATCTTCAGTGCTACATGAATCGGTGTTTTGATTTTTTTGTGCGGGGTGGTTAACTATGCTTTGCGTTGAGGCATGACTTTCGTTGTGTGAAATGGTTGAACTGAATGTCTGGGAGTCTATTGGGCTCGTGTTTTCTTCTGAATATTTAAGCATGTTTGTTGCAGCATTCGAGTGCTTTAGTGTAGATGTTTGAGAAGGCTGCAGCGTCCCGCTGATGAAGTTGACCTCTTCTCTGTCACTACATTGAGACGCGTCTCCTATTGTGTTACTGCTGCTGCCGGCTTCGTTACCTTTCTGGGCAAGCATAGCAAGCCTTGGAGAGTTCTTGCTCACGTGCAGTCGACGAGAGAGTGTCTGGGAGGGCGAGCGCGTAACTCCAACTGTATGCGCTGTCAAATGAGGCGGGGGAATACTTGACGCTACCCTCACACTATCTGCACTGTCGCTTGTAAGTGAATCATCGTGTGCATTGTCGTGGGCAAGGTCATGTTTCATTGAATTCGAAGTCATGATATCTTTGAGGGATCGTTTGTCGGAGGTCATGGATGATGTTTCATCATCGGCTGTTTGGAGGGGAAGTTTCGACTGTTTTTGAGCAGAGTTAGATTTTTGCTTTTGAGATGGTGATATTAAGCTCGTGCTGTTGTACAGTGGCAGTGTGTTAGGGATGTCTTCGTAAAGCCGGAGCAACGAATTCTGCAACACGAAGAGCAAACGGGATGAAGGAAACAGACGCAAGATGCAGCTCTCAAAGCGGTACACAGTCACACTACAACTATGACAGTCGAAGGTTCCAGTGTTTGTAATCCAACCACACTGAGTCAATACTGGAGATTTGTAGAGTGTACAAGTATGAGTGTTCAGCGAGAAAATATAAAAACGCGAGGAAAGTTATGTGCAAATAAAGCAATAGCGGTGAACACAATCGCTACTTGAAAAAAAATGCCTTGGCAGAAGAATTCGCACAACTGAAATCTTGCTGAATTTCAAACATTCCGTGTTCTGGTTTTGGGAATCAGTAATAGGGAGCTTATGGAGCTCTTGTCAATAGAAAAAATGTACATTGCTCACAAACCTTTCTTGAACACATACAAAAATCGAAAAATAATTAAACACGGCTCAACAGAATGCAACCAACATTTCAGGCCGCATAAATTCACCCAAATACTCTTGGCATCGGCCTTAAAGTTATAACCTGCTTTTATCAGACCATAGAAATTATTTCTAAACTCATCAGGCTCTTGAGAGGACAATTGTTGACAGCTTTAAATATTCCACACAGAGATATACATACAAAAGTTGTGATACAGTAATTGCGCTCCCCTTTCCCTTTTCCCTTTAGATAACGCCCCATGAAAAAAAACGCTTGAAAAGAAGGTGCGTTCAAATTCAAAATAAATTACCACATTTGAGTAATGATTTCAGTAAAATGACGATTCGAAAGATTCGGTAAAATTGACAAAAGATGCGAAAACATTTGAATAAGCATTCTGCCTTGGTCTAACCAATCGTCCAATTGTTCCTATTAAGGATCTGTGGAGAACATTGGAAGCCGATAAAAACCGAAGAGACTCAAAGAAACAACTCACTTTAGGACTATGTGTTCAAGTGGGGTAAAATGCTATCAACTCTGCGTAAACACTAACTTTCACCAATAATAGCACTTTCGAAGTAGTCATTGTATACATAGGTGATGCCACCAAGTAGGGAAAAATGTCATGAATCTTGGCCGAACTTTTTTGTTGAATTCTATCACTTTGATACTTTTATCACTTAAATTTCATCATTTTGAAAGATCAGTGAGCCCGTGTCAGTATTCTGTTGAGCCCGTGTTAACTGAGCTATCATACTCCTTCGTGCTAAACGAAAGCATCCAGAAATTACAAAAATCCAGCCGAGCAAATCTGTTATCGTCACTAAATTCGGTAAACTGCTAGCGCTAACTAAAAAAAATTGAGCAAAAGAAAAATCACACGACTTGTGAAGTTCAAAGCAAGCAAAAGGCAGTAGACTACAGTAAAAAGAGAGCTAAAAAGCATGCGAAATAAACACGTCAGAAAGTCACGCACACTTTGCATAAAATTGAGCAGAGTTTGAAGGCCATGAGGTCAAGTTCTGTCCTGCAGGCAAACAGAAGAGGCCAAACAAGGGCGACGTCCAAACTAAAATGTTGGGACACTTCAGATAGATGGCATTTGGAGTTCCCACTAGAATAGCTCAAATTAAAACCCAATCAGAACATTTCATCAAGCAATCTTTGTGTGTGTGTGTGTGTGTGTGACACGAGAACATTGCTGATCATCTCACACAAACTGTGACTCCCACACCTACTCGCACATTTCGCTAGGCAAGCTCTCTTGTGTGTGACACGGGAATATCAGATGAGGTCGTTCTACATGCCGGCGGCACAGAGCAGTTTGATATTGGCCTGCAATTGTGCTCTTGAAAACTTGAGTTTTACGTTTGCTGTGGAAGACTGAATAATAACTGCAGTTCGCTGTTTACATCGCGAGCATTTTAACTCGAATTGCTTCTTTGGGACGTTGGTGTAAAACTAAGTGTGTAACAGAGAAAAAATCAGCATCCAAAAAAAACACAGTGCGTTTTAGCTGAAGACAATGTACATCAATGAAAATCTCCGAAATACTTTACTATGTTTCATAATTTCAACTACTGGAATAGAGACGAAATTCTGTTCCTTTTTGGCTGAAATTCTGTTCCTTTTGGCAGCAGCTTGTTATTCGACGTAGCGAATACGTGGTGGTATTTTGTATGGTTTTGACGGCGACAACAGTGTAAAATGTAAGTTTTCTGCAGAAATATTGTATTGGCAGGAGCAATCAAATAAAATTCGTCCGTTAACCTAGATTTCTCCTCATAAACTTTGTGGATTCATGCTCGTAAACCCGCGAAACTGCAATCCAACTGTACATTCATAGAATTAGTCGGTAAATGAGCAACAAAACGTAAACAGTGGAAATTAATAAGGCTGAACAAATGTACGAAGCACGTATGTAAGGACGAAGAGCAAAATCATGGTCCCTCTCTCAAGAGCATTGGTGTGTGTGAAGTGACACTTATTAATGGCACAGTTCTGTTTTTAAGAGCAATTCAACTAATCCTCCTATTCAAAGAAGGAATGATGTGCAACATCCAGGAAGTGCGATAGTCTTGTTCTGGTGGAGGCGGGCAGAAGTTTATAAAGATGAGGCTATTCGTCTGACAACAAGAGAGGGAAATTCTGAGTTGATAGTTTACAAGAGGAACAGCTGTAAAGGAATATAGGGTTAGGCTGTGAGGAGTAACACCTGAATACTCGATGAAACCCGACTAAATCTCATTGATGTTCTGTTTTTACTCTCCAAACTGTGAACTAATCTTCCCTCCATTTTGTTCTTTTTTAATAAGGGAAGGCATCGCAAGCCATTTACGCAGCGAACTCATCTTATGCTCTTGTAATATTTGAGAAGAGCAACAGAAGATTCTGGTACAACAGAATCCTAGAGAGCAGCTCAAATTTATGGAGATATTTATGGAGATAATCGCAACGGTACCTTTAATTTCGTGTACCTGACATTGATTATTGACGACCATTGTGCCTCCTAATAATAAAAATCGTAATCGGAAAATTAACAATCATTGGAAATAATTTTAAAAATTACAATAATTACAATTACAATAATTACCCATCCTATAGTACCTGCGATTAAAATGTTCTTCTACTTGTGCACTGGTGAAACTTTCATCATAGACACGGTCATTAATCATCCTTATGAGCGTGACGGAGAAAAGGACCAACCAACCATGCAACAACTCAGTAGTAAAACAATTCAGTATCAAGACATAGTGGATGGGTGAGACCTTTGTCTGCTACAGGGTGTCGCAAAAGTCACTTTACCATTTGGAACATTTATTACAACACAACTAATGCAGCTATAAAAATGTGTTACATGGGAAATGAAAGAGAAAATCTTCAAGTTTTATCCTGTTTCGATGATACGGATTTAGAGCATATTTTGTAACCAAAATTTACACAATTACCATACCCCCAAAAATGCCGACGTACAGCACGGACACGCAAAGATAGTGGAAAAGTATTTCTCTGGCAATGCATCGTTAGTTGCAATACTGTACATTGCAATGATGCAGTGGTTTCAAGATTAAGAGATTTCTGCGTAACAGCAGACAAAGAACGCTCTGGCAGACCGAGATCGGTACGAAATGCAGAATAATTCAACGTGTTTCATTAGTGTTGCACCAGATCAATTTGCTCAATACTCTCCATGAATTGAAACACATCATCGAAGAAATTAACAGAATAACTCCAGATGTTTGGAAATAAAGTCATGGAAAATACTGTCGACGTAGAATACTCCCGCGTCTAAATAATAATAACATTCAAGGATATCATATTTAAATTAAAAAAGTTGAAGATTTTCTCTTTCATTTCATTTGTAACAGATTAGATTATTAGTTAGTTTAAGCCTCCCTATCCTCAACAAATGAGATCCAAAGAGAGGAAGGAAGAAGGAACCATTTAGTATGGAGTTAAGAGAACGTGGAATCTATGCAGAAAGGGCATAGAACCAGTAAGATGAGAAAGAAGTTCATGAAACAAGATCAAAGTTGAAGAAGAAAGTAGTAGGTGTTGAAAAAAACAGGACAGCAGTGAACCGAAAAAAAATTGGTACGTAACAAAACAAAAACCTATGTTATTTTAACACAAAGAAAGCCTACCTAACCTTTAGCTCGGGCCCTCACATTGTCCCCCTGGGAGCGCTAATTCCCATAGAGACAATAGTTGTATTCCCATGAGGGGTTCATTTGTAACATATGAACTTATTTTTATAGCTGTATTAGTTGTCTTGTAATAAATGTTCAATTCAAAGTGGTGAAGTGACTTTAGCACCACCCTACAGATCAAGTTTTGTTAATATGCTTTCAGATGCTCACCATGACCATCCAACTGACACGCGTCTTTCTATGAATTGAATTGACTAAATTACTGTATCGGCAGAATTTAAATGCTTGCAACTAATCCGCTTTCATCCAACACGATTTTCGTATCCCCGACTGCATGCAAAGAATTCGAAATCAATTGAAACAAAAAAAAAAACAAGTCGAGACAGAAGATGAAATACGAAGTTTATTCTCATACCGAGACAAAAAAGCAATTGTAAATAAAAAAGGTCCAACTATAAAACAGCAACGACATTCATACAGGCTATCGAATTTGGATCCTGATTTTATTGTAGACCGACTCAGAGCTGAGGACGCGTAGTGCCAAAGAATATACCCACCAAAATTTCGTCTCAATAAACAGTGTTATGAGAGCAGCAAATAAATATCAAGAAGCATTTCATTGCCGCGTGAAGGAACATGACACCAACTCTCACATGACTGTAAAATAATTGGAAAATAAATATTTGCTCACGTGTGGCGCAGACACAAACAACACAAAGAAGAAAGGCAGGTTAAGCTCTCGCACTCTCAGGTATACGTCGCCCAAGTAAAGCCTCAGCAAATAAGGGCCTGAAAATGGTCACCCCGAAGCTTATCCGACACTAAAAACTGAGCCTGCGCATTTAGGTAGCACTGTAAGTGGCTCGAAATGACCGGGAAGATTTTGGTCCTCTAGTCCCATTCGTAAGCTCTCCAAAAAGAATATATTATCAAAGAGGACAATTATTTATTCACACCACGAAACACTCGCAGCAAAACAACTTCCATGGCAGCTGGATGCTCTGTGATGATGTCTTCAAGCGTGAAACATCAACGCCACCCGATGAACAGACTAGTATTTTTTCAACTAGGCAAGTCTCAATTTATGGGACCCATGTCCGACCATTTGTGCACCATCAGGTTTGTTTTATTTGACCCAAGAAATGCTGAGAGCAGAGTAAGACTCGCACATTAGGCGAAGATTCCACTACCAATACTTCTCAGGAAACTGACGCTCATCATTCCAGCAACAAATGTAAAAGAGATAATTCATTGTCAACGCGTTCCCTGGCTTTCCTCTAGAAATCTTACATAACCCGTAATCCTTCACGCTGATCCTACTAAACTTTCAACAATCCACTAAGTCATGGTCACAAAACAAGTAAATACATTTGTTTCTACCAACTCACACCTAAGATGGACAAGAAACTAAGCAGAAAAATTTCGATAACGCCAGGCAATGGCATGTTCAAATGTGTGTCGTGAAGTGAGCATAACGGCCACATTACCATCAAACACAGCGTGTGAACATGGAGAAGAACTACTCTTTAGATGGCATGTATCCCACCACAACATGAACAAAATGTCCTGTGGTTTAGTTGACGAAAACTTGCCTTGAACGTGACACCAACAATGCATCTGCATTGCGGACATTGGAAAATCTGCTGCCTCATTTTTTACTACCCTAATTCACTACAGCGATCAGTGACCGACCCACCCACACAAAGAACTGTATTCCCGACGCAGGTTTTCAGAGGAAGAGCTAAACAGCTGACAGCTCTGGGGTTGTCTCTGAGTGCTGCTGTCATACCTTGATGGTGGTGAGCAGGAGCTTCTCGTTATGCATCATGACTTGGCGCTTGTCGGGAGTCAGGTTCACGTCAACGCTGCGTCGCTCCATGAGGATGTTGAGCACCACGAAGGGGTACTGGTGACGGTTGTAGGTGTGATACACCTCGTTTACAAGGCGGGACACCTGCACACACGATCCCTTATTTAGTCAACATGCCAACCTGTACGTAGCCATTGGAGAGATGAGGTCCAGGTTAGGCAGACTAACTGATAGTTCACAGCCATGGTATTCTGCAGTTGTGTGTTGCATAGACTAAAAAGCAAGAAGATTTCCCAGTTATACATAGTGCCATGTGGGCATTCCCTTCAGATGTATATCAACACAGGCAAAATCACCATTAGAAACTGATGTTTACAATTGCGGGCGATGAAAAAGGCCATGCATACGAGGCCAAACAACCAAACGAGAAAATTTAAAGAAAATTCCTCCTCACTTACTTGTTCACTTCATGCTCAATAGCAACAAACATATTGAACAATAGAGAAATGCAGTTAACATGATCTTGCAATGCAAACGTCATTTCATGCTTTGCCCGCAAAACATCCGAAGCTTTTTGATGAGAATAATTTCGTCTTCAAAATTTCGAAGCCAAAAATTGAAGAATAAAATCCGTAACATTTATACGAACGTCTTGGGATAAATCCCATCATCAGCTGAAAAGCGTTCAGTTTTCTGTACAGACCGCGATTTTTTTTGGGAAGAGAAATGGCATGAGCCTAACGTGCCTCCTCTTCAATGCTGTCGCGATATATACGCATATGGTAGTACCAACTACAAGTCACGACACAAGAAATAGGATTAAAACAAAGGACGACAGCTAACACAATAGGGTTCTCAGAATTATCACAGCCCAGATTACGGTAGACCGTCCGAATTATCCCTGGTGAGGGCTAAACTCTAAGGCAAACATTAGCATTGTTTTCTAAATTGTATTGGTCGAGCCGCCGTGTAAGAGCCAGACAATAGCGCGACGCAGGATGGAATTTACGGAGGAACAACACCTTTAGGTAATTCTTTCAAATCGAAATGAAAAAATGTATATAGTATGCTCTCTTTCCATGCAACGATTGAGTTGATACCACACAACATAATACTCCAGAATACGCATAAACTTGTCACAACTCACAAGGTTTATTTGTTTGCGATCATGAAAAATTGATACACATAAGATAGAATTTGATAAAGATACCTTTTGCACATGGAAGTATTTTAACAACTTTACTCAGTGGAATTTTATTTTATATTGCACTTCAATTAGGAGTTTTGGCCCACACGCCAACGAACTGCTTGCGTTGCACATCCGAATATTGATCAAAATTGCAGTGAAGCACGAGACGTGGTGAAACATGTAGTGAGTACGAGAAATGATGTAGCTCAGATAACAAAATCACACGGCTAAAAACTAAGCTTGCGTTCTGAATGTCACTACATACGTCAAGCACAACTAACTAATGACAAACCACTCGGGTGTACGTTAACACAGGACTATAGCCAACATGAAACCTGAATTGCGACGGGTAGTTTACGATCATAGAGAATCCCAAGTTCTCATGCGCTTAGGCATGGTCAATAGCTTCTAAACGTCATAAAACTAGAAAGAACAGTCACGAGATTCAGGCTGAGCAATACGGGTAAGAGCACATCTCCTAGATGAGGACAGACTGGCTACAACTGCAGGCCACACCACACACGCGATCAGACTAAATTGTTGGGACACATCCGCTAGATGGCATTAGGCAATGTCGTCAAGTCACCTTGGCAGGATCACAGGGCCTGTTGTTGACGAAGTAGAACTGTCGGTCAGGCGCCGAGCGGCCGGAGTCGTGACAGCAGCTGCTGATGAAGCCCTCCAGTCGCAAGTCCCCGCCTGAAAAGCGGTTGCGTGAAGCAATTACAGCTGGACGAGACTTATAGCTACCTGAGATTTATGACTTGACCTCTTCACATACTTTATCCTTGTCGAATAATCCGTTTTTTTGTTTGGAGTTGACTACCGAGAGACAGTTCCGTCCCTACTCTGATGACAGTGATAACCTGATACCATGGCCAGTCTGATACCGGTAGGCGTTATGACAGTAATGTGAGTAGAATATTCTGACGTTCAAGAGTTCACATGAACAAGATAATAAAAAAACCGCTCAATTTTCTACTTGAAAAGAACAAAGGATTTAATTTAAAGTTGATGTATGGTTTGCTGAATAAAAATAAGGGGGAAAGCCGATTTGTTGGTCTTGCAAGAATTTCGGAATGATCATTAGTTGCTTACAGCGAACGTGCATTGTATCAGACGTACCTAGCTGTAATACTAGCAACCTGAACGTAAGAGAGTCGATATCTATCACGAGAATCTCGTGTCGCCTGTGATTTCTAAGCAAATGGGAGCTCGAGAAATATACACAGAAAAGGCTGCAGTATTACAAATACTTTCATATCTGTACTTGGGTTTTTATTTCACTTTTTCGTTACCCATCTAAGACCGGCTAGTACCTATTAGAAATTGCGTGCTGATTTCGTGAGACAAAGACAGCAGCTTCTATCTCAATAATAGATAAAAGCAAATTAATGACCAATGTTTGCTAAACTCTGTACATGTTTTTTTTATAACTGCGTCCAAGCTCAAAGTACACATTCATCTCAACCAGTTTTAAAATGAGATTCTGTACTCTTCCCATTAGTATCGTTACTCAGGTGGGACAACAATCAAGCAAGAAAATACAGTACTTCATGAGAGTGACACTCGTTGTTTCGGAGCTCTCACTATTCATCGAAAAACGCAGTAATTTTCAACACGGGCGGCTCACCATCAGTGGCCGGAGCTGCGTCGTCCGCCTCGTCTTCTGAGCTCAGCGCGACACGCTCTTCTAGGGCCAGTAACGTTTTCATCTGAGGACACCAGAAAAGGGTAAATGCGCCGTAGAAAATCAGAATGAACTGTAGTTCATTTCATTAGTCACTTCAGTGATAGGTACAGAATATTATTAACCACGATGAAATAAATTAGTTTAAGCCTCCCCAATCAGAACAGAGGTGTTCCAGAAAGAGGAAAGCAGCATTAAATACGTGGTTAAGTAATAAGCCAAAATTGGAATGTAAATGGTATTAATAAGAACGAGTGAGTTAAAGGCTAAAAATGTCCAGGCTACACGAAGTTCATCGCTAAACCTGCAGAAAAAATCGCGCTATGTAGCACCAAAAAGGCCTAAGTGGAAAAACAAAAAGCTCGTTTCTCTTCATCAGCTTTGCAATAACTTGCTTTTCCAAAAGAATGTCAGAAAAACTATACTTAGCACCGAAAATATTCGTATATTATTATCACATCTACTAGCTTAAATCAACACTTCACAAGAAGCACACAATTCATGACAGAAGTCAACGCCTCCTACATCTCCAAGCCTGCGCCTAGATTCGGCCACACAATGGCATCGCACTACCGGTAATAACGGCGCCAGTTTTAATCAAGTCGAATACAAGTGCATTGATCCGCAGTTTTCATCAGAACTTCAGTGACATGGAGCGCGAGTGATCAAAAATTACTTGGAGTGGTGTGCAACGATACATAGAATCCCATTTAACCCTTTCGAGTTCGCCGGGACACTTGTATCCCACCAGATATTTTAAAAGTCCAGAGGGCTATACATGCCCCCAGAAACGTGTTCTATTGTATCAAAACAGACAGTTATCGGTTCAGAAAATATTCGCGCCACTTTCCTGCCTTCTGTTGCACAGTGTCACGAGAGCAATAGCGTCCAGTTGACCCGCTTCTGCTGATATCATTTTTACAGATTTTTTCTAAGTTTTTAACAGATTAATTTTACAAGTTTTTTTTAACAGAGTAAAATTATTGTTGTGATCTTATAAACTGAATATAAATTAGTGATGTACCGATACCATTTTTTTGGCGGATACCGATACCCATTTTTTGGCCGATACCGATACCGATACTCCGATACTTGGAAATACCGATACTTTGACCGATACTACTACCGATACCGATACTTTTACAATTATACTATAATTAAACCATGATAAGCCCTACATGGGTGTTATAATAAAATGATTTACTAATATATCTAATAATACAACAATATTGACAATAAAGTTTTCGATTAGGAATGATAAAATTGCTCTTGCTATGTTAACTATATCGTTTGATTCGTTTCCCGCCCAAAGTTTTTCGATTGCGTCATCTTTCCTCTTTATTTCGTATGATACCTATTTCAGCATGTATGAACAAACAAGTATTCACTGTTTAGCAATCTTTATTTACCAACTGAGGTTATTATCCCACTAAATTAATTAAAAATATTTTTCTCCAATACAGGCGTAAACTAGCAATATAATGTAGCATTTAGTCTCATAAATAGCAGCGTGAACGCAAGTAGTATGCGTACTCGTATGTACTAACACACACAGTGTACAGAAGCAAACACGGCTCTTTTCGGTTTGGGGGCCTATCGAATTTTAATATTTTTTTCCCCAAACTATGTATTTTGGTGTGAAAAACATAAAAATGATTACCATTTTGTGGAGAAATTATTTATTAAGCCTGAAATTTGCTTATATCCATTAATATTTTGTGAAAATACTGCGGTTTCTCGGTACGTTTTCGCCACGCAAATTCACACAGATACGAGTCCATCATTTGTCGGTGAGTGCCTCCCTGACGTTTTTTTTCATTTTTAGACTATGCTATGCACTCTCAATCATTTGAGTGCGTGCACCTGTTGTACGGTCCACCAAGTTTTCACCATGATTAACAGGGAGGTGTTTGAAATTATACCCTTGGTTAGGTTAGTAAAACTTAATGAATAATTTCTCAACAAAATGGTCATCATTTTCGTGTTTTTCACACCAAAATACATAATTTGGCGAAAAGAAAACATTAAAATTTGATAGGCACCAAAACCGAAAAGATCTGCAAGTACGCAACCAACTATAAGATTGTTCGTGAATTTTTTCAAACATCTTAAAATAAAAGAAAAATGCAAGATTCGTAATGTACGGCGATTTACATGCTGAATTAAAATAAAAATTTTCAGCTACTTCTATACTAAATTTACAAAAACTTCAAGATGCGCCTTCAACTTTATTTCTTTGGTTTGATTTTTGTTATCCTGCCACGTTAAGAAATGAAAATTAGGTCAAACTATACAAATTTTAGTTGTAAAAGTATAATAATTTGATGTCGCTGCTGTGTTTTTACCGTGTTTAACTGTTCATGCTAGATAGCTTTCACTCACTGACCGTAGGTGACTCATCGGGAGTTAAAAGTAGTAAATTCAGTTAGCGGGACTGATTAAACGCTATAATTCCACAGTTAGCTAACTAATTTACTAGGCTGAAAAGGCTCTTTAGTTGATTACTAGTGTGCACGGCCCGTCAAAAATGACGGGATTCAAAACCTTTCTTGAACAAATTTTCCAGACGTGGATGACTAACAAATATATTTATCATAAGTTCGTAACAGTACCCGTGATAAAAAATATTATTGTACTTGCGCACTAGTGAAACTCGTATCACAGATACGGTCATTATGGCTACATTTATGAGCGTGACAGAAAAATGGAAGAAGCGGACTCCAAACAAATAAACCAAGGGTATTTTTAGGGAGTAGCAGGACCCGTGGAAATTCGATGGACAATGTCATCGTTACGCTAGGAGGACCCGTGAAAAAATTCCGTCAACATCACTCAACCTTTCCTGTCCTGTCCTAACCTATCCTAACCGAAGCTATCCTGATAAAATATCAAACATATCAATGCATGTAAGGGCCATCTTTGAATGTTACACTGAGATATTCGGTATCCATGATACCGCACACTCAGGCATCCTATGTTTCTAAGAAGCGGACACCAAACAAATACATAAATAAAAAGATAAATAAACACACAACGGGTATTATTAGGTTAGATACTTTTACTTTCACGATTTATGACTTTCATTTTCATGATAAAATACGTATTATTGAAAAGTATCGGTAAAGTATCGGCCGAATTTTGCCGATACCGATACCAATAAAATGACCGATACTTGCCGATACCGATACCGATACATCGGTACATCACTAATATAAATTCAAAATTTTTTGAACCCTATGGTTCGTTACTGCCTACTAGGACACGATCGTCCCAGCACACATGAATTAACATGTTTGCTGGGACACCAGTGCGCCAATGCTACAATTCTTCTAATATATACAGGGTGTTGTGTAATTCGATGCACGTATTTTACCCATGCCGCAACGGAATTCCACGGCCGAAGTAGCAACATCAGGTCTCACAATTGGTGACCCCAGAGGAATCGCCAAGCCTTACAGGGCAATGGAGCTGAGGCATGTGTTTTCCCAGTCTAAATCAATTTCGTGACAGCCGACTCGAATGGGTTAATACTTGGCTTTATTTATTATGTTCGTTCTGATTTGAATCCGCATTAAATGAAGAAATCGCAGTTGGAGCGGCACAGCGCACCGAAGACCGGCCAGTTGCTCAAGCATATTTTAGAGACAATGTCCAATTTCTAGCTTTTTTCCGTTTCTGTGTAGAACTGAGCCAAACTTAGTTGCGAACAACGATTTTTGGCGACTTTGGAGTTTTATAGAACCTACGTCAAAAAAAAATTGTGTGAAAATGCCTCTAACAATGTAATGTTCATGCTGCACCGCAAAAATGAAGACCCTAATCTTTCTAATAAAGCAAGAAATTGCGCATGAATATGAAGTTCTTTAAACTTGTAAAATTTGACAGCTCTGATCAGCTGGAACAAGTTCAACCACGCTTCTATTTTCGGTCCCTTCATAAACGGCAATGACAAATTGACATTTCGTACACTTAGGCAAAAATCTAAATCACTCCATACCACCTTGAATATCTCTTAATCTGGTCAGCTCGGTTTCATGAGAAATCAACGATAGAACGGAGCTAACTTGACTTCGCCCCTCACTCAATCATCAAATGTGCAAAATCTCCCATGTCGCGATTTCTACGAGCAAATTTTAAAATGTAGAAGGCATTAACTCTGTACAACACAATGCGTCTTGAGACTTAGGAACGAGAAGCTGGTCGTCACCAGTCGGCGCAAAGAGAATGAGCCACAAGACAAAAACATTATTAGGCAGATAGACGTGACAACTTGTGCACCGTTCTGTAGAGGTCCAAAACCTCGCAAAACTAGTCCCTCTACACAAGACAGCAACAGCAAGAGACCCCAGACCTCACCACACTAAGATATCAACAGACAGACCTGCTTGGCTCCGTAGAGCGCCTCGATATTGTCTCGCACCGACCCGAAGCAGCTGGTCGACAGTACGGTGTTGCGGCGACCGTCGGTCTGGTTCACTACATGCAGCCTGCAATGGGGGGTATTTCAGGGGCCTAGCTCTGCTGGTGTTAGATCTTATTTAGTACATTTCAACAGTGCACTTTTACGTAACAAAAGCTGGCTCTAAAATCCGCCATTCACATTATAACTGATTGTTAAAATGCGCTCAGCAGGGCGCGATCAAAGTTTCACCAACGTCTTCAGTGAAGCTGTCGTTTTTAGTAGAGGATTTGAAGCTATTAATTCGTGAAACATACGAGAAGTAAAACGATTGCATAAAAATTAATTGAACATTGAAGATTCTCTCATCCCTGACCAACGACGTGCTCACGAACTAGACGATAAAATCTAACAATCACGATGGATTTTTACACCTAAAATGACCTGGCATCAATTCAACAAATTATTCAGAGCTCCTATTGAGCTTAAGCAATAGTCATGATCACAATCCTGGTCTTAAAAAGTCCTCAGATATAAAAGTTGAGACACCAACTGCTACAAGATGTAAGAAATAGCAGGGACAATGTTGTCTAGAAAACTTTAAATAGGCTTTTAACAACGATCCAAATGACTTGCATAATTCAAAATAAAAGGTGTAGGTTACTACTTGAAATTATTTCTAGTTATATTTGACATGTACTTTATTCAATCTGATTGAGCCGATTTAACATCACGGTCTTTGACTGATATCAATGAATCCTATTAAATGGAGTCTCACTAGACAAGCTCACAATGACAAAGTGACTTGACACCTCAGAACAGCCTTCATAACGTCACCACCTCTCAGTGAACTGGGGACTTGATTTAAAACCATTTTAAAATGCAAGGTCATCATGAAATCTCACCGCAGGATAAAGATCGGAGTTACTATTTCGCAAGAGAATACAAACTTAACTTCAGACCAGTACGAACTAAACAACATATCACTGTTCACAAGTGAAAAAGAGACTCAGGGAAGCAATTCTTATTTATTCAGGAACATTCGACCAAGGATTTAAGATTTTCAAGACCAGCCAAAAATAGCTAGCAGAGTGATCTGACCTAATGTTTGTGCTGATGATGGCGTAGGAATAGAGGACTTGTAGCATTCTGTGATATTCCTTCTTGAGGTTGCGCTCAAACTCTCTTCTCCGGACGGGCAGGCTTGAGAAGAGGTCATTGAGGGTGACGGTAGTGCCAACCTGTTGACAACAGCACGACTTACAACTGGAAATACGAGTGGGGCAAACGAGAAATGCTAGTTACGCATACGAGTGAAGTATACGAGCTCCACGCGCAACATGGGCTAGGCATACGAGCAACATGGGCTAGGTATACGAGCAACATGGGCTAGGTATACGAGCAACATGGGCTAGGTATACGAGCAACACGAGTTTCTACATCAACAATACTATTAGTCAAATTTTTGTAAATCATGCTGTTATAGATGTCAAAGACAGTAGATAAATTGTAAAATTTGCTATGAGCTTTTGATACAGCACTGGTCAGTAGGTCAGGCTTCATTAAATAAGTTATCGCAGCCGCCATTTGGAAGAACACCCGCATTGAACAAGGGCGGGAATTCATGAGAAAAGAGAATAATGCGTGTAGTCTTGATACGAGTTATCTCAAACTAAAAATGGGACAAAAAGGTAAAATAATGAAACAAGCGACATGTTTTAAATATTTAAAAATTTTGTAATAAACTGGTTATCTCAGTAGCAAATAAATTATCATTCAGTAAGGAATTCAGAAAACGGAATCTATGCACAAGATGTGTCCCCTTACTCTGCGCGTAGAAACAGTAAGATTGAAAGAAATAGATAAAGTAAAATAAAAGCTGAAGGTAGTAGTAAGTTCAAAACAGGACAGCAGTGAATCTAAAAAAAAAACAATAAATAAAATAAAATAAAAAGTTGAAGGAAGTAATAAGTTGAGACCACGACAGCAGTGAAACAAAAAAAAAACCGTAACAAAAAACTATTCCATTTCAACCAAAAGCCAACCAAAAGCCAACCTAATCTTTATCTCGCGATCTCACATTTTCCCCTTGATAGCGCAAACTTCCATTGACACAATGGTTGTATCCCCTGAGGAGACGAAAAGATACAGAGAAATCCTCTTACTCGACGAGCTTACATTTCACTCCTGTACTCCAGGCAAAAGCTGAAAACCCATATATAAAATAATAAAAAATGTTTATTTTCACACCAATTCTTTTTATTTCATGCGTGGGATTCCCGAAGAATCGACCTATTGGAAATTTAACTAAAAATTCAGTAATTGCGATCGAAAACTATAGGCAGTCTTTTAAAGCTCATTGAACGCCATACATCTAACGCTTGAGATGGAACTGAGGCACGGAACTGGAGCGTGGCTCTAACATACATTCTCCCCTTGTAACGTTGGGTAGGCAATTGGTTCAGGTTAGTTAGGTTTGTCTATCCTACGATATTGAGGACTGACGCACTCAGGATAGCACTGCTTTGTATTGAAAGGACGGCTTCATAACTCCGTCTTTTTTCCACCTCGATTCTGTTTTCATGTCCTTGTGCTTTCTGTTCTCGCATTCTCCGCTATCCGTTATATTCTTGCCATCCGTTTTTATTTTCTTACCAGCCATTTTTATTTTCTTGCCATCCATTTTCATTTTCTTGCCATCCATTTTCATTTTCGTGCCATCCATTTTATTTTCTTGCCATATGTTTTGATTTTCTTGCCATCCGTTTTTATTTTCTTGCCATCCGTTATTATTTTCTTGCCATCAGTTATTATTTCCTTGCCATCCGTTTTTATTTTCTTGCCATCCGTTTTTATTTTCTAGACATCCGTTTTAATTTCTTGCCACCCGTTTTTATTTTCGTGCCATCCGGTTTTATTTTCTAGCCATCCGTTTTTATTTCCTTGCCATCCGGTTTTGTTTTCTCGCCTTCCGTTTGTTTTCTCGCCTTCCGTTTGTTTTCTTATCGTCCGTTCTTATTTTGTTGCCGTCCGTTCTTGTTTTCTTGTCATCCGTTTTAATCTTCTTGTCATCCGTTTTTATTTTCCTGCCATCCGTTTTTGTTTTGTTGCCATTCGTTCTTACTTTGTAACCATCCGTTCTTATTCTCTTGCTATCCGTTTTTGTTTGTTAAATTATTTATAAGTTGTCAGCCATCTCTTGGGATATAAAATATCCAAGAAATGATATTTTAGATTTAACTAGCCCTTGACAGGGGGAATCTATTTGCACGCCACGTATGGTTGATCTATTAGTACGCCTCGTATTGTTTGTCTACTTGTACACCTCGGATAGTTTGTCTATTAGTACACCTCGTATGGTTTGTCTATTAGTACACCTCATATGGTTTGTCTATATTAGTACACCTCATATGGTTTGTCTATATTAGTACACCTCATATGGCTTGTCTCTTAGTAGACCACGTAAAGTTTGTCTATTAGTACTCCTCGTATGGTACGTTTGTCTAAGGACGTCTCATATTAAGAAATTCTTAAAAGCCAATATGTTGGCATGTATCTGTGTCAACTTTTTTGGAAATAAACGTTTTTTTCTACGAGCATCTTTCTTTGTTGCCATCAGTTTTTGTTTGTTTTCTTGCCCTCCGTTTATGTTTGTTTCTTGCCCTCCGTTTTTGTTTATTTTCTTGCCCTCCGTTTTTGTTTGTTTTCTTGCCCTCCGTTTTTGTTTATTTTCTTGCCCTCCGTTTTTGTTTATTTTCTTGCCCTCCGTTTTTGTTTATTTTCTTGCCCTCCGTTTTTGTTTATTTTCTTGCCCTCCGTTTTTGTTTGTTTTCTTGTCCTCCGTTTTTGTTTGTTTTCTTGTCCTCCGTTTTTGTTTATTTTCTTGCCCTCCGTTTTTGTTTGTTTTCTTGCCCTCCGTTTGTGTTTGTTTTCTTGCCCTCAGTTTGTTTTTTTTTTCTTGCTTTTCGTTCATTTGCTTTCCTTTTATTCGTTTTCTTGCTGTCCGTTTTTGTTTTTCTATGCACAAGGTTCCTTCTCTGTTCTCTTGAGAACGCATTCGTTGTGGCTACATAACCTATAACTGACAAAATCATCTGAAATACACTCAAACATGCATGATGAAAAAAAATTACATGAGAGTGACTGCATAAATGTTAATGATATAAACTTAAATGCAAAGAAATAAAGATGCTACAACTTGGAGACTGATGGGTAAATAAATCAAAGAGAGCACCTGACAAAAGGGGCAAGAGATTTTGGTGCTAATTGTGCCGCTAATTTTCTGCGAAGGGTTGGTTGTTCAAATCGAACATTTTAGATGACAAGGAGTGGTTGTTGAGCCCTAATGCAAAAATTATTTTGTGTACTTCATGTTGAAAGAAAATAGAGTAAAGAGTACACGGTTTGGCCAAACTTACTGACAATTTGTCGGTTGATCTGAATTGTCATTGGTTTTTGCTCTTACTCGATTCCATTTTCCGAACATGCACACAACTAAGCTTATGCATTTTACTAGCTTTTGCTTTACATTACAAGAACAATTTGACTTCTTCTCAGCTAGCAGATTGCTCTCGATTTTTATACAGAAAATGGTGCAGCAAATATTTAAATACTTTCTATTAATTTCCGGTTTTTTGCTCGTACATACGATTAAACAAAGCACATTTATAGAATTACTAAAAAAAGTGAAGCAGAATTTAAAATATAACTCAGAGCCATAATGCTTGCGTTTAGTTACTGACATTTTCTTGCTTAATGAAAATTCAAGCCAAAGACACTACTGATTCACACACATCAGCTATTCGAAGTCCACCTCACAGAACACCATCACTTGATAAACGCAAAAATATTGCGTTAATTACAAAATGCACAAGTACATCACCAAAGTACAAAATGCGAAAGTACAGCACCAAAGCACAAAATGCGCAAGAACAGCACCAAAGTACAAAATGCGCAAGTACAGCACCTAAGTACAAAATGCGCAAGTACAGCACCAAAGTACAAAATGCGTAAGTACAGCACCAAAGCACAAAATGCGCAAGAACAGCACCAAGTACAAAATGCGCAAGTACAGCACCAAAGCACAAAATGCACAAGTACATCACCAAAGTACAAAATGCGAAAGTACAGCACC
>JACJUY010005822.1:45044-56459 GCA_014220935.1 Platorchestia sp. MABIK
ACCAAAGTACAGAATGCGCAAGAACAGCACCAAATCACAAAATGCGAAAGTACAGCCTCAAAATACAAAATACACAAGTATGTACAGCATGTAAGTACACAATGCACAAGTAAGGCATTCAAATAAAAATACAGCATCAAAGTCGAAAATAAACAAGCATAGCACCCAAGCCCAAAACACGCAAGAAATCGAGCAACTATCAGTCTGGCGCAGGCTTCAGGTACAGCCAGCACCCAAGTCAAAAATGCGTCAGTACCGCATCGAAGTCAATAAACCAAGCAACTACCTGTCTCGAGGCAGGCTTCAAGTACAGCACCCAAGTCAAAAATGCGTCAGTACCGCATCGAAGTCAATAAACCAAGCAACTACCTGTCTCAAGGCATGCTTCAAGTACAGCACCCAAGTCAAAAATGCGTCAGTACCGCATCGAAGTCAATAAACCAAGCAACTACCTGTCTCAAGGCATGCTTCAAGTACAGCACCCAAGTCAAAAATGCGCCAGTACAGCATCGAAGTCAATAAACCAAGCAACAACCTGTCTCGAGGCAGGCTTCAAGTACAGCACTCAAGTCAAAAATGCGCCAGTACAGCATCAAAGTCAATAAACCAAGCAACTACCTGTCTCGAGGCAGGCTTCAAGTACAGCACCCAAGTCAAAAATGCGCCAGTACAGCATCGAAGTCAATAAACCAAGCAACTACCTGTCTCGAGGCAGGCTTCAAGTACAGCATCCAAGCAAAACTGCACCAGCACAGCATCGAAGCCAAAAACACG
The DNA here is from genome assembly GCA_014220935.1 of Platorchestia sp. MABIK. Lineage (NCBI taxonomy): Eukaryota > Metazoa > Arthropoda > Malacostraca > Amphipoda > Talitridae > Platorchestia > Platorchestia sp. MABIK. The sequence continues at coordinate 45,819 of JACJUY010005822.1, forward strand.
GAAACAATCCATGAAGAACTACCTGTCTGGAGGCAGGCTTGTGCAGCACGAGCCTGCCGTCGCGGTCGTAGGTGAGTTGGGAGGCGAGGGGCTGCGACGCGTGCCTGGTGCACACGCTCAGCGCGCTGAGGGCGCACAGGGAGCTCAGGGCCTCTCCTCTGAAGCCGTACGTAGCGACGCCGCACACTTCGCTGAACTCCCGCAGCTTCGAGGTGTGGTGCTTCAATGCTGAGACACGAATTACCATTGCCTTAATGAGAGCTGGTTGATCTTTTACATGTGTCAATTCTACTAAAAAGTAGTTGCAAACTCATGTGTGTGATCCCGAAAACTTTCATTCACAAACTATGAGTGTATATGTAGTATATTATGTATGAAATCATTCTACTAACAACCAAAGAGATTAAACTTGGAAAGAACAATGGAACTCAGTGAGTATATTGAATACATAACAAGACTCTACAAATGATACGTACAAGCAGTTCACAATAAGAAATTTCTCTACCAGCTTTGCTGCATGCTACTCTCTTTCTAACCACTCTAAATTCCGATGTTTTTAAAACGAAATCAATAATTGATGTTTGACATTAATGTTTTCCTAACTCTTTTTCATTAAGCCCAAACTCAGGAAAACCTATGTTAATCTAATGCATGAAGCCTGTAATGAAAAACAACTATGAACGCTTGCTTTTCTCTTTTATCAATTACATCTTCCCTCTTGCTGCACAAGTTTTGGTTGAAAAAGAACCAAACAAACATTAAACTCCTCTGACAAGGATCATCTTTTTGAATAATTCCATATTTGAACAAAATGATTACAAAAATCAAGTACCCACCAAGGGCTTCAAAATCCTTGGGATGCACTCCTGGCCCATCATCAGAGACCACCAGACTGGCGGCGCCATGGCCTGTGAGCCGCACTTCCACACTGCGGCTGCCCGCATCCAGGCTATTTTCCACCAGCTCCTTCACCGCTGTAGCCAGGTTCACGACGACCTGAACCATGAAGAGGAGAGAACGAAATTACTCTAGGACCTGACTCAAGTCATTGACAACCTGAACTATTCAGAGAACACAATGCAATAACTCTAGGGTCTGGGTCAAGTCATTAACAACCTAAGCCATGCAAAGAACAGAACGAAATTACTCCAGGTTCTGACTCAAGCCACTCAGGTAGACAAGGGAAATGTTTTTCAATTTTTTAAACTATGGCTACAGGATTCATTCCTTGAAAAATACACACAAAACCTATGATAATAAGCACTTCTTCAACAATTACATGAAGCATCTGATGTGCACAAAGAAGTGTTACACATAGAGCATAAGTTAGCCTAAAATGTCACACTCACCTGACCAGAACAGATGCGGTGCACCGCTGTCCTGTCGATAGCCTGGATGCACTTGGCATCTTCTAAAGTAGGGGTCGCCTCCCCCTCCCTCCCCTGCCCCGAGGCCACACTTGAGGGGGTGGTCGGTGCTGGTGGCTGTCGCTCGGCCAGCACGCAGGAGGGCGCAGGACCAACTGCTCCTCCGACTCCAACATCCCCGGTGGGTGGAAGTTCACGGGAGGCTCCAGCAGAGCTGGCCTCTGAGGATGCTCCAGGAGGGGTTTCCGGCCTTGGGCGAACATTGGCTTGCCTTTCATCAGTGTTGGCCCGGGATTGCCAGGATGATTGAGCAGTGCAGGACGGGGATTGTTCCCTCGAGGCCAAGGGCCGCTCATCAGTGAAGGGCAAGGATCGCCCAGTAGGGAGGCTTGTGGGCCTGGTGCATCCAGTAATGCCTTGCGAGATGGGCGAGGATGATCCATTAAGGGTGGTCGAGGACGATTCATTAAGGGCGGTCGAGGATGATCCATTAAGGGAGGTCGAAGACGACCCATTGAGGGCGGTCGAAGACGATCCATTAAGGGTGGTCGAGGATGATCCATCAAAGGTGGTCGAGAATGATCCATGAGGGGAGGTTGAGGAGGATCCAAAAGAGCAGGTCTTGATGGATATGCTTCTTCTTCCTCCTGAAATGGATGATTCAGTAATGGAGGTCGAGAGTGATCCATGTCCGGTGTCTCCAGCAATGGTTGGCGGAGGTGATCCTGGGATCGACAATTCATTTCCATCAATTGCTCTGGGTGATCCAAAAGTGGTTGCCGATGACAATTTCTGCTCTCTGGAGAAAGGCTTCGATCTCGTGATCTGGATCTTATTCGCATTCTGAGATCCGTCGACTGCATGAACTGACCCCGAGTTCTCATCTGGCGCAGATCTCTTTCTCTTGAGAACTTGTCTTGGCCTGAAGGAACTTTTTCTCCATAATACATCTCCTGTTGTTGCTGAGACCCCACTTGCAGACCATGCATCCTTGTTTTCCGTGTTGCAGGAAAGTAATTCATTTGATGCCTCTCCAGAATTGAATTGTCCTCCTGATAACTGCCCAGAGCTTGCTTTGAGTCCTGAATGCTTTGCGGGTTCACTGAATAATCGGCGGACTTTGGATATTTTGGGGTTGGAAGTGACGGGATCAATGGAGCATTTCCTAGGAGAGGAGCTTTGTTTCCTTTCTGTTCCATTTTTGGATTTTGTAAGTACATCTGCTTTGAGGACTGCATCTGTTGATTCCACCCTGAGGCTTCTAGATGTGATGACCTCACATCCAGTCTTGCGTCCAAAGAGTTGCTCGTCCACTCCTCTTCCAATTTTTCCCGACGAAATTCCTGCAACTCCTTCTGGATCATCCTCTCTACTAGTTCGTGTTCCCCCACATTTGGTGAGTCCTGCAGATAACCCAAGAAGTCGTCTACTGTGGTTTGGGCAGGATGTTTCTGATTCATGCTCTGAAAGGAATTCAGATCCAAGTCTGGTTCCTCCAAGTACAGTTCTTCTTCCATGCTTGGGAGCAATGGTTTCTTCCATCCCCTCTGATTTGTGTTGGGACTGTCCAGAAGAGGCTTCTGATTGTTTGACTGTGCTGGGTGAGGCAGCAGTGCAGTTTTCTGAGGCTGCTTGTGACTCGGACGTGAATTCCAATTGGATCCTTGCTGGAACGACATGCTCAACAGATTGTTTGACAAATGAGAATGAGCTAAGGTCGATGATGGCATTCGTAGATTTGGAATTATTGGACACACCAGACTTTTGCAAATTCATTAGTGATACAAAGGACTTAGGAAAAAAAATGATCAACCAGTAACCACATCTGAAAAAAACAATGAATAAATGCAGAGTGTTCAAGAATTGTTGCTACATGTTTATGCGCACACATTTACAGTTAATTAGAGAAAAAAGGACCCAGAGAAAACATTTAACAATGGATCAAGGAAAGGTGGCATATTTCTGTATTTTTTCTGATGACTCATTTGCACAACACATTTAAAATGCAAGGAAAACAATTTGTCCAAGCAACAAATACTTAAGGACTTGGTCTGACTACATGAGAAGTTGAGCTTCAAGAGCATAAAACTTTGGTTGCATTTCTGGCACTTTACAAGATGGACCAGGTAGGTACTGTAAAGAAGGAGATTCAGAACCGGTGATGAAAGAAATCCTATTTCCAGCAAAATGAAGAGAAGATTAGATTATAGCCATTCTAGTGTTTCCTTTGCTACATGAGAGGGTGGCATTGTTTGCTGAAATAATTAATTATCGTTAACAGCAAGTCTTCTAGGATGAAATTCTTATGTTTTCTACGTTTACTTTGATTTAATGGCCCATAAAATCAAAGAACTTCATCCTGTTTCAGTAATGGGTGCGTACACCATCTTCATTTCTACTCCTCTTTGAGTGAACAATCCAGCATTAAAATTGCCAGACTCTGAACATTTTGGGTAGGATTATTGTCAAATCTCAAATTTCTTATTACTGAAGATTTTATTGGGAGCATGTCTTGATGATGCAAAGAAGCAGAGTTTCAGGTTCAACCAGATATTTGTCCACTGTACTTAGAGATAGAAGTATTTTTTTTTACATTTGACAGAAGTTGATCCAACTGCCTTAGCATACTGATGTGATCATAGTTCTAATGGATACATCATCCACTTCAGCCAGATATTTGAGAGCCTTTTGTGCCACTGAAGCAACTTTTTTTTATCGATTTTATCATTTTCCCTTTTGATTGGCTAGGTACCTTGACTAGGCTTATCAGTTACTTTTCCAGTCTCAATGTTTCCTTAACAAGTATTCTGTTTCCTTACACTGTCCTAATTTGTGATTGGGATTTACCTTCCTTATTTAACTCTACTTTACAAATCTCTTATATCAATTTAATGTCAGCCATTGTGAAAAATATTATAACTGAAAAACATAAAAATTTTATTGACAAAAATGTTCAAATAATGCGGAGTTTATGAAATATAATTTAAGAGTATCATTAAATACAGAACACCCAGTAGAAACACTGACTAACTTTTACTCATCAGTGCAAGCTAGTTTGTGGTCAAGGTAGAACTGCAAAAAAATATTTTCTAGATTTCTAGATTAGTTTTGCTAATTTGAAGACTATTTTTTCTAAAATATTTTTTTTTAAAGTTACTCCTTTGAATTTGCTCTTGAATGATTTGAGTTTAATTTCATCCATATTCACTTCATAGTCCATTTTCAATTGCTTTGTTTCATTTTTAGTAAATGAATTTACCTAGTTAAGCATGAATTCATTTTCAGCATGATTTGTTTTGCTTCGTACTTTATTTTGATGTTTAATTTTGAAGAATCCAAATGAACAGGTTTGTCTTATTTTCATCTCACTGGCATTATTATTTTGTATTATCTCTCTTTTCAGGGCTTTTTTACAGTGGCTGATTTGTCTTCACCGTTTCCAAGCCCTCTCACTTGTTTTTGCATGTCCAATTGTCTATTCCCCAATTCCCTTCAACATTTTCCAAGTACACACCAAGTTTCATTAGTCCCTCACTGTGTAGCCAAAAAGATTGGACTATTATTTATTTTAAGCCAACCTATCTGCCACAAAGGCAACCCAAAGAGAGCGAGAAATACAGCACAATTCAGTATGGAGTTAAGGGAACGTGGAATCTATGCAGAAAGAGTATTGGAACAGTAAGTTGAGAAAGATTAAGACACAAGATCAAAGTTGAAGAAAAAAGTAGTAGGTACTGAAAAACAGGACAGCAGTGAACCAAGAAAAAGTTTGTCCTTAATGTAACACAAACATATTTAAAAAAAAAGAACGCCGACATAACTCTCATCTCGGGCCCTCATACTTTCCCCTTGAGAGAGCTAATTCCTATAGATACAATAGTTGTATCCTCCAAGGGGTGTGTGGCCAAAAAAAAAACAATTACGTGCAACAATGGGCAAACGTTAGCATCCCGTCCTCTTACAATAGGACTACCCTGCCTGCTAAACTCCACATTTAATATCTTGGTTTGCAAATGTAGGAACTTTATTACATGTGTTGCAACACTGTAAGATACTGCAGTAATCTTGGAGCCAGGTTTTACATATTAGATTATAATCATAATTTCGATTGAACATCAAAGATGTTCAAAGAGAGGAAAGACGGAGACATCATTTAGTATATGTAAAGGAATGGAATGCAGAATCTACGCCCACGGTACGTTTCCTCACTAGATTCTCAGCACATAACAACAGTGTGTTAAGAATGGAGGGTATTAAATATGATAAAAGTTGACAAAGAAAGTTGGAAGTTCTGAAAAAGAGGAATGCAACAAACCCAAAAATAGTTTCATCCAAAACAAAACAGAAAGCCTATTTTGTTTCAGCAAAAAAAGCCCTACCTAACAATCAGCTCAGGCTAGGTGTCTCAGTATAACCCCTTAGTATTAAAGATTAGATTGGATGATGGTTTCAGCCTCCTCAATCATAACAAAGGTGTTCCATGGAGAGGAAGGAATAAGGCTCCATTTAGTATGGACTTCAGAAAATGCCAAATCTATGCACAAAGTGCATGGAAACAGTGAGTTGAGTGAGAAGTTTATAAAATAAGATTTAAGTTTAAGAAGGAAGTAGATGCTGAAAAACAAGGACAGCAGTTAACAAAAATGAGATGGCCCATAACAAAAAAAAAATTTATTTCAACAAAAGAAAGACCAGCATAACCTTTAGCTTGGAACCTTACATATTACTTCTGAGAGCACAAATTTCCATTGATACCCTAGTTGTATCCTCCTGAGGAGACTGTGTGAAAGGGAACAGAGTAATTTTCTCTTATGATTTGCTGTGATTACTATCCAGTTATTTCCCATGGCCAATATTGTGTTGCTGTTTCATACAAGTTCTTAAAAATGCTACAGACTTCGATGTTAAGACACTATGAAACTTTGTACCTCCAGCTCTCAAAACAAGTAGTACAGTTACTTCTGACCAAACCCACACCCACACTGACCCACACTGATGCACCCACACTGACCCACACTGACCAAACCTGGTGCTCCTGCACAATCTAAGTAGCACAGATCAACTAACAGCATGTGCACATTAAATGGCAAGGCTCAAACAAGACGTATGAATAAACAGGATATTGACAATGATTAAGAGGTAATCAAGAATACCTTCTAAAAAACTTTAACTGGCTAACTAACAGGCCAAAAGATTTTAATTATAAGGAAAAACATTTGCAAAACGTCAGTTTAATGTGCAAGTTGTAGTGATGGCATGCTACACTGCTTAACCAGCAGACTAATCTCTAGTAGAAATTTTTTCAATATGAAAACTATATTACAGATTAGATTGAATTTGTTTAATATAGTTTTAGAATATGTTTAATATAGTTTTTGAACATGTTTAATATAGTTTTTGAACATGTTTAATATAGTTTTTGAACATGTTTAATATAGTTTTTGAACATGTTTAATATAGTTTTTGAACATGTTTAATATAGTTTTTGAACATGTTTAATTTAGTTTTTGAATTTGTTTTTATATTGAAAAATGTTTCACCAAGACAGAGTAGTAGTAAGTAGTACTCAGGAGCAGTAAGTACCCAGGACTGTCGTGTAGTAGAAGTCTTAATTCAAACATTGGAACTTTGGGTAAATGTTAAGGTGAACTGACTAATCAATTCTTGATTTTTGATGCTTGTCTCATGGCAATTAGATTGAAATAAACACGTTTACTTCCATGTACTTTTTGCTGGAAATGAGTATTTAATGAGTTATAGCAGTAGACTACTTACATCAATTCTAGTCTTTCAAGCGGGAAAAATCGTTTTACGGGGAGACTTCGATAGAATCTGTTTTGACGGGCTCAAATGATCGTTACGTGAGGTTACCTTACATTACGTTGGATTAGGTTACATCAGTTCAGTTTTCTTACATCACTGCTGTAACTTGTTAAATACTCATTTCCCCTGGAAAGTGAATAGAATAAAAGCTGTTTATTTTGATCTAATTACTATGATACAGGCCACAAAAATTAAAAAATAGATTAGTAAGTTCTTCTTAACATTTCTGATTCTTGTTAATAATAAAAAAAATCCTTCCTGATCATTTATGCACATTTAAAACTCTTTGTTCAGTTACATTTAATAAACCTTGAATATGTTTTTATTCTAAATGAATAATTACCAGTTTAATTTAGGTAAATGTGTAGGTTTTGGTAGTAATCAATTTTCCACTTTTTGATGCCTGAACATAGTTAATTAGATCAAAATGAACAAGTTTTCTTCTATGCACTTTCCGTCGGAAATGAGTATTTTACTAGTTATAGCGGTAAATTAGTTACCGCAACTCTAGTGTTTGAAGCGGGAAGTAATTCGAGTGCGTCGTATGGGAACACTGCAATGGATGCTCCCTTCCTACGCGCTCGAATGAATGAGCGCGTTCCCACCATCTAAGACAAAAGTTAACATACTGCTTTAACTCCTTTTTTTTGGTGATAATTTCTATTGTGTTATTAACTATAAGATCCTAGAAGTGGGTTCAGGCTCCGCGAGGCCGGCAAATTATAAATTACAAAGTACTTACACGTACTTTAACAGCTCAATTGCGCAAAAAACTAAACCTACCGCTATAACTCGTTAAATACTCATTTGCGACGGAAAGTGCATAGAAGACAAATTGCTTATTTTGATCTAATTAATTATGTTTAGACATCGAAAACTGGAAAATTGATTACTACCATACGCTATACATTTAATGTAATTTATTTTAGCCTACACTAAAAATTTATAAAATATATTCAAACCTAGTCTGAGATCAACCTAGTTTTTTGCAGCTGTTTAATGGTATTTTCCTGATTCATTATCATAAATGAGTGTGAGCATGAATTTCTGCAAAATGTAATGAATTAAATTTCTAAACAGCAGGAAATTTTATATATTTATATAAATTTAGCATCAGAGTGCTGTAAAACATCTTAAATATCTTTTCATAGATTTTTAACACAAGCAAACTTTAAGAATGATAAAGCACATAAAATACTAAAGATAAAATGTAGGACAAACCTTTGCTTTTATCATCCAATAAGGCCTGGATAAAGAAATTTAACCAAAAACCCTCATATTGAAGTATTCTAAAATTGTTTTTCCTTAAATACTGAGAGATGTAAATCTGCTCTTGATATGCAAAGGAGGCACCAGTCACCTCTGCAAAATTTGACATGCTCATCAGTTGGGTGGACAACTTCTCTACTACAAGAAAGTGCACCATAATTTCAATAAATATAATTAAAAAATTGTCTCATTTTTTTTGAGGATAAGGTTTTACCTATATCTTTCACCAAACTGATTAAAATAATACTCTTTCCTAACCCCACAAGTGAAGTGCTGTTTTAGAACTTGTAAGCCAAAAAGTTTCATTGTTTACCAAATTTGACAATATTTTACAAAATTAAATTAAATTGTTCTACATTTAGGATTAAAATCTATTCTTTTAAGTGTATTTCAAACATACTATTAGGCTGAGGCATTATTGAGAAATTTGAGTTGTATACTTCTGTGCAAGTTTCTATCAATAACAAATAATTTAGTACATTTTTTCCTTTCTGAAGCCAATTTTGCAACCTTACAAATCTTTTTATTTATAATACAGAATGTTGATCAAAAAGTTAATTAGTTAATTGAAGGGAAACAATAAAATACAACAAAGATTTACAATCACTTGTGAAAAATTAACCTAAAACTTTCGATCACAGGCAAGGGGAAAAAACACATGTCTAGGGATTCTATCAACATATATAACAATCTAATTCGATCGCTTTAATTTATAACTTGCATTAGCATATAGCAGCAGGTTTGAAAATTTGAAAGCCTGCATCAGTATGGGTCGGCTTTGTACTGTCCACAATCGTTTCAATCATCAAGTATATCATAAAATTAAGTTGTAACAAACCGAAGGCCAAATTATTTTGAAAACTGTGTACTTATGGTTCGCGTTTGAACAAGTGACGGTTTTGCCTCTTTCAGAAAACCGCCTTAAACATTAGAGGTAAAATGGCTGGCCCTCATCAAGCTTTTCTCACGCTCTTCTTGCAAATCGCGGAAATTGGACCGGTTAACAAAGATTAATTTTGACACCTACACACAGTTGAAAATTTTTGTAAATGGTCCTTAATTGCAATTCAAATGATAGAGTGGTCAAATACTTTTGATGGATTGAAAATGTCGTTTGAAAAGAATTAAGCAATATTTTTCAATGCCCTTATGTCATCACAAAAATCCGCTTCTACTCGTCATGAAGAGGATAAGAAATTTCTGACATTTTAGGTTCTTTTTATCATCTTTGGTAATAATATTTCAGACTTGAGTTACTGTGCTTTATTTCTAGATCTGTTTTTCAAATAGGAATTTAATTTCAGAAATTCACTGATAGTATCCACTGAAGAACGAAACCATTTTTACAATTGATTTCACTAGCTGGAAAAGTTTAACGCGTAACTTCAACCTTGCGATTTTTTTTGCGTCTGAATTTGAGATGACTCTTTGGAAGATAATTCAAACTTCATATCAATCGTAGAATAACAACAAATATTCTAAATGGAATAGGTATCAAGCAGGAGTTTTGATGTGAAAAACTTCCCGCAGACTATTGTGTTGCTATTCTTAGGCCAAATGACATAGATATGGAAATTCCCATAGGTTACACGGGTAACCTTACAGGCACCTTCACCACTTAAAAAATGGAAGGAAAAGTAAAAGATAGAGAACAAGGTAAAACGCAATCAACACAATAGCCAGGAGTTACCTGCCCTCAAAACCATCCAATGTAGCGGAGACAAATATCAAAAAATGAAAACAGTTCCACTGGGCTGCGGACCATGGAACAAAGCAAAGATAAAATTGAGTTATCATACATCTAACCACCCCCAACTCAAACTGGTATGCAGCAGCAGTAGCGCGTGTAATCCTGATGAGCTCAGCTATAGTCAAGATCATTTTTTATACTATGTTCTGTGTTCCTGAAAAACTTAATGAACGCACACAGACGTGTAACTTTGCGTCTATGCTTGAGCGAGGGCACCGACACCTCCGAGGAGTCTCTCTGCGGTACCCGCAAGCCTATCCAAGAGTCTCAAAGGACAATCCTGAGCAGAGCCCTAGACTGAAGAGCAGTGCTCAAGAAGTGGGAGAACGAATGCACAAAAACATTCAAGTCACATTTTGAAAGAAAGAAAAGAAAAAGAAAAAACATTTATTTCCAATAAAGTACAAACATGAAACGTCGATACATTGGATT
>JACJUY010005823.1:754-18964 GCA_014220935.1 Platorchestia sp. MABIK
AATCGAAGTGACAGCGAAATTATTTAATTAATATAAAGGTCTTGGGTATCTAAGTTAATTTCAGATTTAGAAACACATGTGGCAACACATAGTTTAAGTCTGAGAAGCAAATTCGGTAAGAGCATTCGATAAAAATATGAGAAAAAAAGAAAGAAATTTAAAAACAATTTAGTAAGCAGCAAACAAAGCTGCTAGTTCAATGTAGGTACCTTGAAGAGGTAAAGACGATTCTATTCGAAAACAAAGAAGAAATCCGGGAGACAGAGATAGAAATATTAAAACCAGTAGGTCAGTACATAAAAATACTAATTACGAATGATTTCTTCTGAAGACTTGCCGACATGCTGCAGTAAATACTGATTAAGTGATTCGGGCGTGTTGATGCTCAGAGGTTTCGGAGTTGCTTGTCCAGGTATCTTCGGAGAGTAGACGTTGATGTTGCCATCTAAACTTCTTGCGAGTCCTATTTGTTCCGGAAATTTTCGTTTGGCCAATCTCAGAGTGTACATTATATTTGCCCGCGACGGGATGAGATATTCATTAATGTAGAATTTCGGTTTAGTTACACGGCAGGCTGTCAAAACTTCTTGCTTCTTTTCGTATTGTCGCAGCTCAAAAGTAATGTTTCTCCTATTGACGTTTCCAGGTGCAGGTTTTTTCCCCAACCTATTCGCTGTAGTGATGTCAGAGTTAGGTTGATGTTGATTTTGTCCTTCAGGAGCCGGCATACAGTTTCTTTACAGTCTTCTCCAGAATCTGATTGAGGTAGTTCCCCTGAGATAACCAGAGTGCGTTTTTTGTTTTCCAACTCTTCACGTTCTTCCTTCCTTTCGAGTCGCTCTAGACGAGAGACTATGCTATCTATCTTCTTATTTTGCTCTTCTATCATTGCCCTTTGATTAGATTTTTTCTTCGTTAGTGTTTCAATCATCGTTTTCAAGTCCCTAATTTCGCTTTGAAATTTCATCATTACTGAGTTGAAGTGGTCAATTAGGATGGAGACCACTTGCTTACTCTGTTTTGACAGGTTTTGTACGTCTGGATAGTCAAGCACCAGCGTACCCTCACTGTTGTTCTTGCTTGGGCTTCTTGCCGCCATCTTGTGAGAAGGGAAACACTCGCAAAAAACGAAGAAGCAAGGGTTGAGTGCTTTTTATGAGGGAATATCACACTTTTTTGTTCAATTTTTGGATTTTGGTTAGATGAAATTTATTCTTCGATCCTCATGGTTTGAGTGGGCACTCTTTTTGGTAATTTGTAATTTTTAAATATCCACAACTGTGAGGTACTCACAGAATTATAAAGCTTTTGTTGAATTGTAGATAAGGAAGTTTGGGAAAAGGTAAAGACGAATGATCGAATGTCGAGGTTGGCACTTTGTACTTTCGTTCATTGGACTTAAAGCGCAGTATGAGACATAACTTGGGTGTAAGCTGTATATATCGGGCATGATGTATGATACATGTACAACATTTTCCATGAGGCATGCATTTTACATGAGGTACACAATTACTTTACCCGCATTTTAGATAAGGCAAATGAAATGTGTTATACTCCTCAGTATCACTGTCTATGATCTACGATCAAAGGAAATAGGGAATAACGCTAAGAATTGGAAAAGGTGACCGGCCAGCATCTCATTCGTAAGATTTCTCAAAGAGCCACAAAAGCTGAAGATGTCATATGTCTGAAGATGCGAGAATTCCAAATAGTTATATCTTCTAGAAGGATCGTCTCGTCAGGACACCGATACGACGCGAAGACGCGAACAGAAATGCCAGGAACATTGACGTACGAATACATGTTATATTTTCTTCATGTTTATCTTTTCTCAATGGGGATTTTAGTATAACTTTATTTATAGAATTAATTATCCATGCATTTGAATTGTTTTAGGAAGTAGCTCCTGTTTATATCCTAGAACACCAATACCAAAATCACTAATTAGCGTCTCAGGAAGGAGCGCCGACCAAGGCGGTTGCCTTCGAGGGACGCGTCAGTTGAAGGGAGGCGATCATTTTGAAAGGACGAACGAGAGAGAGAGCGCTTTTGTGAGCTACAGCCATGCGGCTGTTTGCGCTTAGTTACAGGAGTTCAGCATATATCTATAAACTTACTATCGATACCCCGTATTAAGTCCTAGAAATAATTTGCTTCTGTAGCAGCTGCAGTGCTAATTAACATAAATACCAACTGACTGCCCAGCTCCTTTCAAGATGGCGATGCAGTCATCAGTGATTCGCATACCAACGGAACCGCCCACTAAGATGAGTATTCCCCTCATACCATGCCTATCTAGATGCTCTTGATTCAAATTTCTAAGTATGTAGGATGCGTATTCTATCATGGAGTTGATTACATTCTGATATACGTATTTTCCCTTTTCATTTAAAGATGTCTTTTAATTACCCTTTTTTAGTGAGATAAGTAACGAGGAGAGAGATAATCGTTTGAAAGAAATGAATTTAAAAAAGCCTTGAAACACGGAAAGTACACGCTTACCGAAGACCTTCGAAAATTTCATGTCATTTAATTAAATACAAAATATTCCCTTTATGGGAGATGGCAGCTCAAATTATATTTTATCATGATTAATAAAGAATAGAAAATATATTTTTAAGTGGCGAATAGAAATGTCACGACGATGAAACGATACGAAAAGATCATGCACCAGCGAATAATCATTACAATGGCAGTTGAGCGTTGGAATCCGAGTTTTGCTTTAATGTAAATGTTATTGTCGAATCTCAAACCGAATCCACACCTACGATAAAAAAATTTAATACGTGCATTCAAATAAAAATTCAATGTTCAAAAACTTATTTCTCTAACTTACTCATCTCGTCTCCCTCTTCCAAACGAATACCCATTTGCAGGATGTCATCAAAAAGATAAATTAATGTTGTATTAATGTTCTGTGCACCATTTCCATGCTAACGATGAACTTGTGGTATGTTTGTTCAATAGTTCTCTCTGTCAACTCAATTTCGATAAACGCATTTGTATAGCAATATTTTCTATACTTTCAACGTTAAAACTATAGTATAACAACATAGCTATGTTGTGGGCATAGGGTGAGTCCAACATTCTCGGCGCTTGAAAGCTCAGCTACGTAGGCCAGACGTCGATGTCGGCATGCGAACCCAAACAAATCCCCCTTGTGCTTTCGTGCTGGCCACCTCAAGGCATACTCGTACCAGTCTCACGCACGACGCGATGGAAATTAAATAGCCCGTATAACAATAAAAACGAATTTTCGTGAACCACGAATTACTAAAATTTAGACATGTAATACTTTACGTCTTAAAAAAAAAATTCATTTGACAACAAATGAGAATAAAAATTTCAATATTTCATTTTGACCATATATAACGTTTTGCGATGTAATTAGTAAACTTTTAACGATTTTGTGCGACATTTGTCAAGCAAATTACTACGGATGTCAGAAATTTGCCATTACAATTTTTGACTATAAGTTACATTTTCGCTTAATGCTATTTGAAATCTACGTGTATCATGAAATAATTTGCGTCAACATCATATTTTCTTTAAAAAAATAATTATATTCCAAAACTAAATAGGAATGATCAACATCAACCCATAATTGATTTATTCTTCCTTCAAATCTGGAATGCGAAAATTTAATAATTTTATTTGATGTTTTAACACAATAAATTTCAACTCCAATTACCAACAACACTACTCCAACTAGAATGAACGAAATTTGGAGACATTTGTCTACTTACTAGAATTATTGTTAAGTTAAGGCCTTCAAAATTTAATTTGGGTTCCTCGAACCGATTTTGTAACTTGGGACATAATTTCATCGTAATGTTAGTGAAACGTAAAATTATAGGCCATAAAAAATTTTCCAACGGATTTATCATTATTCTAAAAATTAGTGACCTGCGAGATACATCAAATGAAGAATGTGTTCATTATTGATATCAATTTATAATACATAAATAGCCGAGAGACACGACAACCCATCTGGATAGAAAATTTAATTCTTAACTCATAATTTCAAAACTTTATTAGGATTGTGATTTATTTCAAACAAATGTATTCAATTATGAAAATCTTATGGTGGCTCGTACGTGCATGTGCATTCTGCGAATGCTAAATGTAATCTTCTTTAGACTTCATTAGGTCGAATTTGATTGAATTTAAATATAACGTGAAATTTATGATTTATAATATTTCCATGTGGGGAAAATTTGTAATAGTATGTTTATTTATGGGCATTTATGGATCTGGAGAACGCGTATGACAGAGTGGACCGTAAGGCTCCATGGCAAGTTGTAAGCTTGTATGGAGTGGGTGGAAGACTATTGAATGCGATCAAGAATTTCCACAATGATAGCAGAGCGTGTGTGAGAGTAGGGAATGTGGTGAGTGAGTGGTTCCCTGTTGTGACAGGTGTGAGACAGGGATATGTGATGCCGCCGTGGTTGTTTAATTTGTTTATTGATGGTGTGGTGAGAGAAGTGAATGCCAGAGTGTTGGGATACGGTGCTCAGTTGGTGGGATAAAATGGTATGTATTGGGAAGTGTGTCAGCTGTTGTTTGCAGATAATACAGCACTTGTGGCTGATTCAGAGGAAAAACTGAGGAGACTGGTTGCAGAGTTTGGTAGAGTGTACGAAAGGCGTAAATTGAGGGTAAATGGGAATTAAAGTAAGGTGATGAGATGTTCATGAGGTGGAGTGTTTGGAACCTTGGATGTGAGGATGAATGGTGAAGTGTTAGAGGTAACCTGGAAGGACGAGGGATTAATCAGGGGGATTTGAGATAGAGGTAACCTGGAAGGACGAGGGATTAATCAAGAAGATTTGAGATAGGGGTAAACTGAAAGGACAGCGGGCGAATAACGGAGGATTTGAGATACGAGAAACCTGAAGGACGAGGGTCCAATTAAAGGTTTTTGAGGTACAAGAAACCTGGAAGGACGAGGGACCAATTGGGGGATTTGATATAGGGGCAACCTGGAAGGACACGGGACCAATTCTGGGTTCTTGAGATAGGAGCAGCCTGGAAGGACGAGGGAAAAGTTAGAGGAATTTGAGATAGGATAGAGGATGCTTCATTCTAATCAAGCCTGAAACATATCGTTTTGTACATTGGTTTTTAAAATACCTTATTACCAACACCAGGACCCAATGACGGTTACCCCCGGTAGGAGCAACATGGACGGACGAGGGACCAATTAAGGGGATTTGAGAGATGGGCAATTTTGTTTTCTTAATGCCATGAATTCCAGGATGGACAACCAATGAAGAATTGGATTGGCTCCGTCCTAACTGAATAGAAATATGAAAGAAATTTGGTGTTTTTTGACTGTGTTGAAGAAAGAAGCTGACTGAGAAAGAAGCGAAGCCAATGTCTCTCAAAGAGCGTGCTCAAGATTCCCTAAAAGAAATAGGCTCGTTCGTACGCACTCCTGCCATGAGAGTCATCAGTGTGGTCACTCCTATCAACTGGATCTTCAGCGAGATCATCTACTACCGCATCATTTTCAACGCCAACAACTTCGCCGGGTGCATGTCCCTACGCCAGATTTCAAAGCACTACTACATAGTTATGACAGATTTCATCAATGATAGTAGTTTGTCTTTTTATGAAATGGCAATGTTCAAGATAAGATAAATTCAAGTTTCATCAACGATGGTAGTTCGTGTCTTTTTTTATGAAATGGTAATGTTCAGGATAAAGTAAATTTGGCAGATTTAATGAATAATGGTAATTTGCGTCATTTTTACGAAATGGTAATGTACAAGATAAATTAATTTGTGCAGACATTTTGTTCAGTTAATTACCTTGTAACTCCGAAACATATCATTGCTCTTCATTTCAAAAGTATATCCATACGACGAGCCTGGAAGAATATTCAATAGAAATTTTCAGCTCGGAATAACAAATAAAGGCTCTTTTTGCTATAAGTCACTAAATTTCGATGTAAATGAATATTGCATTTCAAATGCCCATATTATCAAAATTTAATGTAAAAGAATATCATATTTCAAAGGTCGAACCCGTTCGCGTACGTTGCGCTCACGGGCGTCAGCGATGCAGCGGTTATCATCATCGGAGCGCCGGTGTCCAACTACATCGGGCGGCGAAACACGGTTGGGGCGGCGCAGTTTTTCGCCGGCCTCCTCACCATTCTTGTGCTCGCCGTTCCTGACAGTACGAGTCTTTAACTTCGATTTATACTGCTAAGTTGTTCTTGGGCTCTGCGTTCTTGACAGTATGAGCCTGTTACATTTGATGTTATACTGTTGAGTTGTCGCGAAAGTTTTGTAGGAAGGATTTGACGAGCAATTTTTGAAACGCGGGAAGAATGCGCTGAGGCGTTGTTTTGATGGAAAAGGATTCCACAATGGAGCTTTTCTAAGCGCTTTTTAACTGATTCTGCATTAAATTTCCTCAAAACTTTACACAACAGACTCCTGTGACAGTTTTTTGACCTCCGTAAAGTATACAAGCACAACTCTTTCAGAGTCTCGTTGGCACTCGGGTCGGGAGAGCCTTCAGTGAATTTTTTGAATTACCTTCGTATTGTTGAGATTCTTCATCACTAACAATTCGGGCGTGGATCGACTGCTGCTAATTCCATTAGTCCACTTACTGTCCTCATTAAAACTCCATCAGGTGTGCGGTGGCTGCAATGGGTCCTCGTGATGGGAGGCTTCCTTCTGTCAGCAGCTGCAGCTGAGGTTAGTGTTTTGATGTTCAAGTTCTACCGGCTCAGCAATAAAATCGGCTCAGTCTATTTTCTTTCTTTAGAAAAGTCCTTAGAAGGTCGGACTACAATCCACTTAGAAATCTTAAAGCTATTAAATTCGCACTAACTATTCAGTGATCTTTTTGAACATTTAATGAACAATGTGGAGATCAATCGTGCAGTGTGTGGAGAGTGTTGCAATACATTTGCATAATTATCACCTCTACGAACCGTTTCTAGTTCCAGGAAATTAGGCGTACACTTCAACAGTCTTGTGATTTTTTTCAATTTGCAAGATTTTTCTTTCAATGTCTCAAATTTCGTGGGGCAGTATTCAGGGCTGCACTACTTTTAGCAAGAAAATATAGACCAATTGGTTCTTTTTCTGCGAATGACTGACTCAAAAAGACTGGTTCTCAGTTCTGTCTATCAACTCTCATCTGCTATTTAAGTTGTAGAATAATGAGATAACTCAGCAGTTTATAACTCGAGTCTCACATATACGCTAATTAATACACAGTTCCCTGTTAATAGGCTCCTTAAATGCATGAATGGAATTCTGATCGGGGAAACAAAAATATTTACACACGCTCTTTCAGATCATGTACGTGTACACCCCTCAGTATTCTGTATCTCGAGTCTTAAAAATTCGCTAATTATTACACAGCTCCATGTTAAGAGACTCAGTGAATTCACGAGTTGAATTGTAACAGGAAGAACATGAATATCTACACGCGCCGTTTCAGATCCTGTACGTGTACACTCCTGAGTTGTACCCTACTACACTCCGCGCTCGAGGCTTTGATTTCTGCAACCTCACTGGGTACGCAGTTGCTTTCTTCGCTCCTTTCATCCCTGAAGTGCTCGTGAGTAACAGAAGGTTACACAGAACAGAAAGTCGAAGGCTGATTTGGATGTAACCTTTAACACGTTGACCGCAACTGGTTAAACTGATGTTCAATGTTCAACTCAAATTTAAAGTCAATTGTAGTGGGTAATTTTGAAAATACCAAACATTAACTTGATCCTGCTTCCATATAGTATTAATAAAGTTCCTATGAAAATTGAGTTTGAGACTACTGGTCGGTCAGCAGCATTATGAAAATCCCCCCGTGGCCCCCGGTGGCGCACGTTGCGGTAAAAATGTTAAACTTGAAATTTAATATAAACTGTTGGTTGAATTCGCGTCGATTCAAACAAGGTTACTGTAGCATGATCCCTTTCTCATTGTACGCTATTCAGTTGATACACCTTTTCAACAGAGTGAATGCTGCTCTTTGGACTGGGGCGAAGTGTATTTTGATTTTCATGAACCTCAACACTACATGCTTCTTAAACTCTTGTTGAGATGTTAATAACGATTGAGGACCATTTTTAAATCTCTAGACTTCATTTTTAGGTTCTTTTCTCTGAACTTCTCAATAAAGTTGTACGGTATACGTCGTCCTCATGAGGTTGGGAAAAATAGTTGTGTATTGAAGTGTAATTACCTATATCTTATCTGGTTTTCCTCTAAATCATTGGACTGAAGACTAATTCTTAGGATTGGGATGGGGGAGGAACGGATAAATCGGCAAGACCCCTACTAACGAAGTCAGAAATTGAAGCTTCAATGATCAGTCATTAGGAAAAGCCGTGGATGTGGACCACCAAGATAAAGTTAGTCTTTAGGCACGCTTTCTTCAAACAAATGTTCGTGGGACTTAGTGCCTAAGTATATTCACACTTGAATAATATTTTCGACAGGCCAGTCTTGGTTGGTGGGTTACGAACGCCATCTTGGGCCTTGCAGGCATGCAGGGAGGCATCATCGTTTTCCTCTTGCCGGAAACGGACAACAAGGCGCTGTGTGAGACAGTAGATGATGTCGAGCTCAGGGCGAAACTCAAAAAAGAAAAGAAATTGGAAAAGCTCAAGCTTGGGGTGAAAAAAAAAAACAGTTACTGCTGACGACATAACACACACCGTACCAAGTGAGAACAGTCTGAAGAATGGACAAATCGTACCAGGTACAGATGCTGAGAAAAGTGGCGAAGCCCTGAACTTTTTGGGTCTAAGGTCTGTTGAAGAGGAAAATTCCAGAAAAGGAATCTAACGCCAGTATCGTCCGACGTTTGGTGTTTGGCACCCCAATTTACACAGCTCCTCGGCCTCTGAGTAACTTGAAAGAGAGGTCCTACAGCAGCAGCATCAACTGCCTGTTGGAGTCTCCCAGGGGGCTGTCTAACGGACACTTTCGGCACCAAGAACTCGTCTTCTTTCGTCCAGACCAAAAGAAGGGTCACCAGCGGCCAGGACAACGCCGCTTTTGTTGCCAGCAATTTCTTGTCAGCTGGGCAAAATAGAGGAGGCGAGGCCCTGAGATGATTCTACTTTTCATCAGACGAGAATATATGGAGCAAAATTCTTGATCCCAGCGTTAACGTGTTTCTAAGACGGAGGGTCGTACGCTAAGAAGACATTTATACCTTTGCGTCAGTGCTTGATTTTAAAGTTCTGATTTGAAAGATAATGTCATTATGCCGTTAAAATCCCTATGAAACAGGCTTATTGAACACCTTGCTAAGAAGATCAGCTTCAAGATTAGGATAGAATAGTTAGGTGTGCAATTTTTGTTCTGAATCTTTTAGACTTCTTCTGAACCTTGAATTTTTTTTTGCTTCCCTTGCATCAATGAGGAGAAATACCTGAAGTAAATTGCCGTACAACATCTTGAATAGGATTTTTTGAAATGTGTTTCATTCCACATCATTTTCATATTCATATCTGCGTGTACGAACTTTCTGTAGTAGATTATAAAGTTATTTTGAGTTCCATGTCAAGGATTCAAGGGTATGAATCCTTTTGTGGCGAGCTTCGAATTCCGTTTTATAATAAATTGCGTCACGCTTTATCGCAACTTAATTTTTTTTAAATATTTCCATTCCATGTAATTCATAGTATTAAAGTGAGTTTCAACGAAAAGATGCTTCATACAAGTCACAATTCTCCTATTTATTATATTGATGCATTATATATAAAGTTGAATAAAAAATTAGGCCCGATTGGTTTTCTAATGTGTCATCTTCTATTACAAGTGCTGAAATTGCCATCTGTAATCGAATAAAGCACAAACTATTTCTTTTTGCACTCCTTGTTACATGTGACACATTATTAAACGAAATTCAACACTTAATTTCAGTTAACTTTGTACGTGCTACATTAATTGTTTAAAAAAATCATTGGAACATTACCTGTGGTAGGATCTTTTTTGCATTTAAGCTCACTTTGATAATGAATTTATTTTGCATATATCCTGAAAAACAAACTTGCCAGAAAACATTAAGAAGCAGTTTATTACGAAGAATGCACATGGTATAATCTTGAAATCCTGAACTTTTCGACACCATACGTGGAAGTTCATGGCTTCACTCGGCATCTAAATAAAATAAACTCGTTGACCTCGATGGGTTAAACTGAAATTCAACATTCAACTTAAATTTGAAATCAATTGTAGTAAGCACTTTTGAATATAGCACACATTAGCTGGATCGTGCTTTCGTTTAGCTTTGATTAAGTATTAATAAAAATTGAGTTCGTGATTACTGATGGGTCAGCGGCAGTATGAAAATTTCCTTCGTGTACACCGGCGGTCGCGGCGACCAACGTACTAAACAGAGTTCGATGAATTTATCAGTTCGTTTTACGTTTCCTCACTCTTTGTTGAGGAAGAGCCTGAACTCGAGACGGTCAAATCAAATATATTTCAGACAACTTTTCTAAATCGACTTTATTATTACCTACCTACCTGTGTTCATAATACTGGTTAGCTCTAATGAGTATTTCTAAATATGAAACTTCGAGAGATACATCAAGAAGTGTTTCACTGCCATTCTTCTAGGATTTACATCATTTGAAATTACCCAAGAGGTGAGTGGTACGTTACGCACTGACACCTAAAGCTTGACCAAATTAGTGATGGGCAGTACGATCAAGCTCAAACAGTTCGACAAACAGAAATTTCTGAACTCTGTAATCCATGGCTTTCAGCAAGAATTAACTTTTCTGGGCATCTTACTTGGAGTCATAATTTCTATATAATTCCCATAGAGAAGTAGTGAGAGCACAACTATGTACAGATTTTTTTTCATTCAAACAAACAAATCTCGAAAACGTTTCAAAAACGTGCTCTATCATCAGCCCTATAAAATACAAAGTATGAGCAATACTATGGTGAGAATAAAACCACGGTCGATAATATATTCCAGACTATCTAAACAAAAAACAAGCTGATAGAAAAACAGAAAACAAAGACAACTACGCATTAACTACTTGAAGGGGATAAGAACTTACCATGTTATTCAACATAACTTGTCCCTAAACACGAGCACCTATTATAAATTCATAAAATCCTCAGTTTCACATTTTAAGCGTAACATTACCTGTGTGTAACATGAAAACATGTTAATAATTTTTTTGTGTAAGAAAAGAGTTCATTTATTATGCGCACTTGCCAATTTGTGAGTTAGTTTGATTCACAGGCAGTGCAACTAATCGGAAGCACCGGGGCAAAATTTTTGAAAAAATTTCTCTTCGAATCGAGAACTCGGTTATAAAAAACACGATTAGATTTAAGGTTTCACTCTAATTAGCAAAAACTTCTCACTTCTGGCGGGAAGACATGACTCGAATCACATGCACAGTGTGTTGTCTTCGGAATGAATTCTGATGAAAAATCGATTATACGAAAAGAACCCAACGGAATAATTTAATAGCTCTAACAAGCGAACGTAACACTACTTAATCATGTTGTTTATTGACAGATCATTTGATTAACGAATATGTTGACCACCTTGCGAGCTAAGCAAGAAGTGGAAGCATTCAATAGTGGAACTTGGGCTTTGGGATTATCACGAGAATCATTTTCTAGTGAAACCGTTCAGCTGCAGCAGCTTTGGATGCTTTTGAGACAGCAAAGACCCACACAATAAACTTGCAAGTTAAGTTATCCTTACTTTACAAAAAGGTCTCACTCTACTCAATAACAGACTGTGGTATCAAATGATTAGCATGGAAGAGGCGCCAGTATTCCTTAAATAAAACACGAGTAGAATCTTTCTTCATTAGCTGGAATTGCAATTCATCTACTTGAACTCATCTAAACTAGGTTCAGTGAATAAGGTTGAGCAGAATTGTACACCTCAAAATAGCCTTGATGATAGGATGCCCTGAAAGTCGCTGAACTTAAACGGGCCCACAAGTAGCTATACTCAATTGAGCCCATTATACTCGACTTGAGTAACTATCTACTGCTGTATCGCCTGTGGTAATTAAATTTTTTAAACCGATGAAGATCAGGTGCGTGAGTGAACACAATTTGTTCACATGGCAGTATCGGTGGTTGCGTCTTCTTGGACTTGCTCTTTATGAACTTCGCATCGGGAACTATAAACTATCTTATGTGTATCGTGGAATGAGCCTGAGTATAGAAATTATGTTGTCTTTAATTCTACTGGCTGACGTATTTTTATTGCCCAAGATAAACCCATCTGACATACATCAATTCATGTTTGATCTGTGGGCACCGTCATTCCAAGTCATGATGGTAATCACCTCATGGTGTGTTGTTAAGGCGTCATCAATTGTCGTAAGCATTTTTCAGCAGCTTACTCCATCTACGAATAAATTCATAACCTTGAAACGATTGCCCTGCTGGGAATATACATATTTTTGGCTGCCAGCTTCTATGCACAAGCTATCTAAGCTACGGCGGGTGTTCAGCAACTCATCGAGAAAAACTTCGGTGGATCGTAAACATTGTCTGCAACAGCGTAATCTTATTGCGCTACTTAACCTTAGTTCATTTCTTCCACGGAACAATGAACTTAGTCGCTCAAAATCTTCTTAACATTGTGGTAACTCTGCAGAACACGAAATTTTTAGAACATAGAAACGCCCACATATGTACAGGAAATTGCCCTGTTGAGCACGAGAGATGCAGCCTAGAATGCCTCAGAAAACAAAAAAGAGCAAACCGAAGCGTAGTGAACAAAATTAAGACGGTTTTTGCTCCTGTGGCCCTCGGAACAATCGCGTTCGAGCAACTGGAGATGGTTATTGTCATCCTCTTCTTCTTTTACGACAATCACTCGTCTACGTTGAAGGACATCCTCGTAGTGGGACCTGCTGCCCTCCAGCTCTGGCTCGTCCTCAACTCTCACGTCCAGTACAACAGAGAGGTGAGCATCTTTACGTCCAGTACAACAGAGAGGTGAGTGTCTCTTCGTCCAGTACAACAGAGAGGTGAGAATCTTACGTCCAGTACAACAGAAAAGTGAGCATCTTACGTCCAGTACAACAGGGAGGTGAGCATCTTATGTCCAGTACAGCAAAGAGGTGAGCACCTTACGTCCAATACAACAGAGAGGTGAGCATCTTTCCATCCTGTACAACAAAGAGGTGAGCATCTTACGTCCAGTACAACAGAGGTGAGCATCTTGACGTCCTGTACAACAGAGAGGTGAAAATCTTTACGTCCGGTCCAACAGGGAGGAGAGCGTATTTACGTCCAGTACAACAGGGAGGTGAGCATCTTTACGTCCTGTACAACTGGAAGGTGAGCATCTTTACATCCTGTACAACAGGAAGGTGAGCATCTTTACATCCTGTACAACAGGGAGGTGAGCATCTTTATGTCCTGTACAACAGAGAAGTGAGCATCTTTAAGCGTAGTACAACAGAGAGGAGAGCATCTTTACGTCCTGTAAAACAGAGAGGTAAGCATCTTTAAACCTAGTACAACACAGAGGTGAGCATATTTACGTCCTGTACAACAGAGAGGTGAGCATATTTACGTCCTGTACAACAGAGAGGTGAGCATCTCTGAGTCCTGTACAACAGGGAGGTGAGCATATTTATGTCCTGTACAACAGAGAGGTGAGCATCTTTAAGCCCAGTACAACAGAGAGGTGAGCATCTTTACGTCCTGTACAACAGGGAGGTGAGCATCTTTACGTCCTGTGCAACAGAGAGGTGAGCATCTTTACGTCCTGTACAACAGGGAGGTGAGCATCTTCACGTCCTGTACAACAGAGAGGTGAGCATCTTTACGTCCTGTACAACAGAGAGGTGAGCATCTTTACGTCCTGTACAACAGAGAGGTGAGCATCTTCACGTCCTGTACAACTGGGTGGCCATATTTACATCCAGTACAACAGAGAGGTGAGCATCTTCCCGTCCTGTACAACAGAGAGGTGGGCATCTTTACGTCCTGTACAACAGAGAGGTGAGCATCTTTAAGCCCAGTACAACAGAGAGGTGAGCATATTTACGTTCTGTACAACAGAGAGGTGAACATCTTTAAGCCCAATACAACAGAGAGGTGAGCATATTTACGTCCTGTACAACAGAGAGGTGAGCATCTTTAAGCCCAGTGTAACAGAGAGGGGAGCGTCTTTACGTCCTGTACAACAGGGAGGTGAGCATCTTTACGTCCTGAACAATAGGAAGGTGAGCATCATTACGTCCTGTACAACAGAGAGGTGAGCATCTATATGTCCTATGCAACAGGGAGGTGCTTATATTTACGTCCAATACAACAGAGAGGTGAGCATCTTTACGTCCTGTACAACAGGGAGGTAAGCATCTATACGTCCTGTACAAAAGGGAGGTGAGCATCTTTACGTCCTGAACAACAGAGAGGTGAGCATCTTTAAGCTTTGGGCAACATAGAGGTGAGCATCTTTACGTCCAGTACAACAGAGGTGAGCATCTTTACGTCCTGTACAACAGAGAGGTAAGCATTTTTATGTCCAGTACAATAGAGAGGTGAGCATCTTTACCAACTTTTCATCTTTGTTGCGAAATTGTTCTAGTTCTACACGTGTTAAATTACGAAGATAATCACTTCTTATTTTAATGAAATGAACTCTCAATTTTTAGAATTCGATTACCTGAAGATGATGTTTCTAACATCGAAACGTTGCCTTTTATAGACTGACATTTATAGAATTTTAAATATTGAGCGCTCATTTTTGTAGAAATGATAATTGATAATCTTCGTATTTTAACACGTACAGGACTAGAGGCGAGAATCTTTACTGTACATGAGGTAGGAGATCCAGGCTCTCCACCGTACAAATGGGTGAGTGCATACCAGGGTAGAAGAAACAAGGTAGAGTCATTTCTATGGGGTTAAAATACACCTCCTCTTGTACGGTTAGCCAATAGAATGGCTTCATTTCATGCAAACTTTATGACGTCACCATTACGACATTTCGTAAGGCCAATGGTGGTGCAAGATTTGGGGCTAGCAGTGTTGCCAGATGAAATTTGAGCGCTGCTACTGGTTCGTTGCCATGTGGTCAGCATTGCCACGTGACTGGTTTGACGACTGGTCAACGACTGGTTTAACCCTACATGTTTTCTTCTACCGTGGTGCATAAATGATCCATCGAAATACTCGTCGCTAGGGAGGAATGTTTCTTCTCTCACTGTCGTCAGTAGTCCACGACTATATTGCAGTGAAGTCACCGAATGCCAAGGTAATTCGGTTTGTTAGCGCAAAGTATTTTTGATACTTTCCATTGAAAATTTTAAAACTGCAGTGCACTTTCATTCTTTCTCTGACAAACTTTAAATAGAAAAATAAAAACAATTTTATAACCGTCCAAGTCATGCTTTTTCTAACGAGAATAAAATTTTCCTTACGAAATGTAATGATAGATGTGTCAGGGAACACATGACTTAAGTTGATGATCAAAAAATGTATTACGCACGCCTTTCACTTCGGAATCTAGCATTTCTAATTTTTAAGAAAATACGTGGGATATTAAAGATAGTGTGATAATATGAAGCAAAATTATAATATAGTAGTGTGATAACATGAAGCAAAATCAAATGTTGATTTTAATCATAGTAATTTGTATCGCTTGTTATCACCATCATGATGACGATGATTGTGATTGTACAATGATGATGAATAACAATGAAGAAGAAATGGTGTGAAGCTCTAAAATATTGAGCTAATAATAAGAATGCAATATGAATAGAATATTGGGGGATCTTTTCCAGATAAGTCCCGCCACAAATGCAACGCACAAGTTCACCCACTTGTAACTGTCGAAATAATGCACCTATTGAGTTCAAATTACTCTCAAACGAAAGATTAAAACATTCTTTCGTGTGAGAGTAATTTGAAGTCGATATGTGCATTATTTCGAAAGTTACAAGTGGATGAACTTATGTGTTGCTCTAGTGGTGGGGCTTATCTGGAAAAGATCCATAATGTGGACAATGACGATTGTAAACAAATATCAGGAAAAAATTCATGAGGATTTCTTGATTGAAAGTGGTTTGTACTTCGTCCTGATGTTGGACCATCATGATGACGATAATTGTGACTATGACTGATAGTGATAAAATCATAAAGCACATTCTTGAAACTGATTCCCAATTGAAAATTTTGGTTGTATCGCCGGTGGAATAGCGTCGGCAATACGGTTGTGTTTTGGTTGAAATACGCGCGATTTAGGGGTTAAATGTCCACGTTATCGGACACAAAACCGCCGACGAATCACCCGTGACCCGCCTTACCTACCGGCCGTGTACCGCCTCAGAACCAGATTCGAATCGCGGCTGGCCGTCCATGGGTTATAGGTTAAAAAATCGCTCCCGTTTGCACGTGCCTCGCCTCACGGGGTGTACAATATTGCACTGGAATCTTTGGATCTTACAATACATTCACACTTAATGCATTGAGAATGTATTGGCCCAATAGGCTCAGTACAATATTGTACATCCCAATGAGATCGATGCACGTGCAACCGGGAGCTCAGGTACATTAGACAATACATTAGAAAGGACATGGAATCACACTCTTTCTTTAACTTTTATTACAAAAATTTAACATTCTCTACGTTAAAATTTACATGAATATCTTACTTCCATTATTCACAGCCTTCCCACCAATGGCACACCAATATAATATAGGAATTAAACATAGAATCACAATCCGTTTAAAATGCTGCATGTAACAAACAAATATCAACTACAGAAACATAAGGATGGGAATGAAATTTCCATATCACAAAGTTCCTTTCAACGCTCGTTTACATTATAGATTAGATTATTGGTTAATTTAAGCCTCCCTATCCGCAACAAATGCGATCTAAAGAGAGGAAAAGGAAGGTATTATTTAGCATGGAGGCAACATGTGGACTACGTTTTGGGAAATATGTGTACCACTAAGTAAATTGGTCATTTGCATACCGGCGTAAATTGATAGCATTTCCATGATTTCACTACCTTTTTCAGAATTGATTTTAGCATAACAGGTTAAAATTATCGTACACTTATATTTCTTACATTTTTATAAAGGACAAGAATGGATTTGAGCAGTACAGTCGGCTTCTAAATTCTGCTACTCACAACCTAACCGAACCAACCGCAGCAATCGCACAAACGTTTTAATCAATCAACGTTTTAAGGGAACGCGGAATCTGTGCAGAAATGGTATAAAAACAGTAAGTTGAGAAACAAGTTCATGAAACAAGATCAATGTTGAAAAAGAAAGTAAGTGTTAAAAAACAGGATAGCAGTGAACCGAAAATAGGTGGTCCTTAACATCACAAAAACATTTTATATCAACAAAAAGAAGGCTTACCTAACTCTGTGCTCGGGTCCTCGCATTTTCCTCCCTAGGAGCGCGAGTTCCCATAGATACAATAGTTGTATCCCTCTGGGGAGCGTCTGCATTATACCGGGTGTCCCACAAAAAAGTCCCCGAGTATTTAATTGAACACATCTCCGCTTTCAATCAATATATTTGAAATGTCTTTTTTTCATAATTTTCTAAATTTTGTTTCCGTTTCGAAAAATCTAATTTTGTAAAAATCGTTTAATAACCACTTTAGAGTGATTGATTTAATGGAAGCGGTAGAAAAACTAATTGCTCAAAGGAAAGGTTTTAAAAACAACGACACTGGTGTTCTTCATTTATCAATACTTATTGTAAAAAAAAATTTTACAATAATGTCTCCTACTTACTAACAAGTATTTAAACCCTCTCAGATGTTATTTACTCCATTTTTTCATCATTTGAAGACACCTAAAATGCAGCTCACTAACCTTCAAAGAATGTTCATCGTATTGGAATATGAAGCAACGAAAAACTGTGAAACAGTTTAAAAAATAATTAATGAAAAATTCTCAGAAAGGAACTCGCCCGATAAGAAGACTGTGTATCGCACAGTTAGAAAATTGGAAAGAAAATTAAACGCTCTTTAAAATTTTTCAGCTTTTCGTTGTTTCATATTCCAATACGATGAAAATTCTTTGATCGTTAGTGAGCTGCATTTTAGGTGTCTTCAAATGATGATATAAGGAAGCAAATAACATATCCGGCTCAAAATGAGATTCTCACGATTCTGATTTTCTTTATTTTAAAAGAGTTTGAGATATGTCCCCGAATGTCTGTAGAAATATCAGGAACGTATCCCAGAGCTAGC
>JACJUY010005824.1:0-35287 GCA_014220935.1 Platorchestia sp. MABIK
TGTTATGGTGGAGCATCCAGTACCTTGTCGGTGTGTTATGGTGGAGCATCCAGTACGTTGTCGGTGTGTTATGGTGGAGCATCCAGTACGTTATCGGTGTGCTATGGTGGAGCATCCAGTACATTATCCGTGTGCTATGATACAGCATCAAGCACGTTTGTTGTACGGCAGCTTTAGCTTCACTTTTTCAAAACTCCTAATGGACTTTTAGATCCATGAAATACCAAATTACAGCCACTCTTTTATCGCGACTAAGAACTCATTTCTGCAAGGTCACATGCAGATTGTTCATACAATTAACAAATCAGTTGTGACCGTCGTCAACTCAACGCTTTCTATGAGATAAAGCACGTACTAGTACTCTTATATAAAGGATTACACGCACACTTTATTCTGCACGCCATTTGCAATTAATCACAGGAAATACGGGCGAGCGAGCCTCCCGTTGACATCCACGGGAGAGCTTCATTGCCATTTAAAACACGGCTGCGGAAATGCTACCATGTAATTTGGCGGTAACGACTGACGACAGATTAATTTTTTTCGGTTCTTCTAATTGAATTTTCATTCTGTAGGGGAATTACAAAGGTTTGTGATGCCAAACCGCTCGTGGCAGGGTGTATTTTTGTTGATAATTTGCCTGAGTGAATAACATGTATGAATAATAGACTATCTTTGTGCTCTTGTTAAATAGAAGTTGAAATGAAGCGAATACAAATCGTTGATGGGAAAAATCAAATAGTGAGGGAGGGATCGAGCGGTAGTGTACATATAGGTATCGCGATTCAAAATCTAACAAACTGAGTGAGTTTTGTGAAGCGTTTATAGCTTACCGTTGTGCACGATCGAACACTGGTTGAGGTATACAAAACATGCGTTGTTAAACGCAAAGCACTAGCAGGAACTGGGTGCAGAGAGTATGTTTTTTCAATTCCACAATCAAAAACTGAGCGAGTAGTGAAAAAAAGTTCATTTTTAACGTGATGCCCTGACAGATTTTTGGTTTTTGTTTACTAAAGCACAGTCAGAAACTGGGTGAATCACGTAAAAAATTAGATAATTCAACACAGCACATAATAAAAAATTGCGTGAAAAAATTGCATAGCTTAACGTAGAGTACAATTAGAAACTGGGTGAGTTGTACAAAAAGTTTACAAAGTTTATTCGAGCGTTCCACCATGAACTAGGCATGTAGCACAAACCTCATTTGGTTTTCGCAGTGCACACCACCATAAAATTGTGGAGTTGAGTTAAAATCTTGACGTCATACGGAGCTGAAAGCAACCGCATTGAATAGAACATTAGGAAATTGTGTAAAATTAAAGGAAAAAACAAGTAGGGTAAGTATTATGTGCAACTACAAAGGACAGAAGCGCAAGTTTGTATTTGCTTGAAACTAATTTTGAGTGTGAAAAGAAGGGATATTTAAATGCATGTGTTTAACATGAATACATGAATTTAGATTTACTTCAGCGCAAATTCGCGCCATCATCAGAAGAAAGCTCAAATCTAAATTTTATTGGTCGGTTGAGGAAATTTTGAGAATACAGAAGCTTGCCAATATTGCAGGAGTCACAAGTTTACTTCTCTTTCCTTCAGTGTGTCCCTAGACAACCCGCTTAACCAAGCAGTGTAAAAACATTCTCACCAAACCATTGTTATTCAACAAAATTTAAAAAAATCACTTATTTCAATCATGTCATTCCATGTCTAAGAGAATCACGAGGCTATATCTCGTTCTGAGATTCATATTCGTTGAAATATATTACGACATAAGTATTCATTGATGCATCTGTGTCGACATGTCGTGACTGCGATTAATTTGTAGAAATGAATTTCTTTTACAAGAAACTTTCAATTTACGAGGATTTTGAATTTTTTTCTAATTCTTTCTATAAAACCTCTGTGTCTAGATGGTTGGGTCTTGGATCAATTCAGTTTTACGAAACAATTTGATTATTTAATTCTAAATCGTTACATTACTAATGATAGAAATGGTGAGGCATTTTCTCGTGTCTGGTGCATTATTTGACGAACAGTGTATTGGATGTTCAACTCCCAAGACTTAATTGCAACTGATGAATTTGTATAATCTAAAACAACTGAGAGCTTATAATGAAAGAAAAGATAACTTAACCAGACTCTCACGTGGGAAGTAGAACAAGATTCCAAGATAACTTTTTCCTGAGTTGACGAACTGAGCAGAACACAGGACAGCCTTAGCTTCCCTGCCAGCCCACATGGCAAGCCCTATCTTGTGTGAAGGCCTACTCTGCGTAGGTGTAACCAATCACTCTCGGCCAGCAATTATACGCCGCTACACCAGTAATTATACACTGATGGTCAAACCTCGGCAACATTGCCCTAATTTCACTGAGCTGTTGACAATCAGTCGCACGTCAGTCAAATCCTCGCCGCAATCTACGCATGGAAATGAACCACCTGTTGCTGGGAAAATAATTCGGTATTGAATGTAAATGAATCTCATGCAGAATAGTCTATGCTCGAACAACATGAATCTCTCTTTAATAGCTTAAAAAAGTTCGTTGTTTATTACGAACGTCATTTCAAGTAATTCATTTTTCAATAAATTGGGATTGCAACGTACTGAACATCATTCCCGAGTTGCCGTCGCCATTGTTGCTGCTACTTCAAATTCCCATTTCGCAGTAAATTCCCCGGCAGATCAAATGTATATCATAAAAAAATCGTCATGTCACCGCACTCCAGCATAACTTCAGCTTTAGCGTCGAGAGCATTTTGCTGAGCCCCTCGTTAGTGCCAAGGCCCTGTTTTTTTGAACAAAAAGTCGAGGGCGTAATTAGACGCTGCTAACTCGCTCTCTGTGTGTGCATCTTGGCACATGAGACAGATTCTAATTTCCTTCTGGGCTCAGAGTTCAACTTCAGGCGCACTCAAAATAATTAAAACTTAGATGGAGTTAAATAAAGACTGCTACCATCGTGTTTGTTTTTATGAAGTTTCCACATTGTGCCCTGGCATTGATCAGATCGAGATTTATTTCACACATCAACAATATTGAATGCTGGGTTTCTCGATGCCTCACGCATTCAGTTCATATTTTCAGCTGCTCATGAACGGTGTGAATGCTTATAAAATCGTTCAAGTTTCAAAACAACGCAGTAGTATGAAAACGCTTCCTCCGATGATGTAGCTCGATAATTGTGAAACCGTTTATCTATTTAATGCACTCGATGTAGCACTCTTCAGGTGATAAATTACCTCATACTTTCATATTTTTAGTAACTTTTTCCATATGAAATTGTCGTTATCTCTATTGAAGCGCAAGTTTTTCCCATGGAAAATTGCTATTTTAATCCACTCCAAAAAACTCAAGAACTTAGGAAATGTAATTTTAACGACACTCGGTGCTAAAAATCGAAAAGATGTAAATATAAAAGGAGAGTAATCTTTACTAGACATTTTCTCCTGACAAAATATAAATGAATATGCCGCTTGTGTTGCTCGTGCGAGGTGTTCACACATTGAGAAGTAAAATAAGTAGGTATCTACGTGCAACAGCCTTTGCTTAATTTCTCGTAAACATCACAAATCATCAACATGAGCAGCTCAAAACAGCTCTCGTGAATGGTTCAATAGAATCAGGGCGCCTCTGTGTGCACCTACAAGAAAATATTTCTGTCTACGCAACAGCTCTTATTCCTGCACTATAAAAATAGTTAACATCTACTGAAGTTTAGTAGTAATTTAAGATTTATTAGTCACTACTAAATCACATCTATGTGATTTTGACATTTAATTTGTATGATGTTTTAGCATTTCATAAGCGGTTGTCAGAGATGAAAAAGAGTTAATGTTAAGATGTGCATTAACGGGCCAGAATATGAAAACTTGTGTATCTTCAGTGTTGAAACCTGGACGAAAAAAATCAAACTTGAACCATGCAGTAAAATGAAACAAGTTATCACACAGATGTGTTTGAAAAATCTGAAGTATAACATCTTTCTATTTAAACGCAAGTTAAATTCACATCTGTAATCACGCTCTCACACACGCAACCACTTATAACCCTGCGCACAGTCAACAAAACAATATAACCATAGAAAATTGTTGACACGAAGCAACACCTCCTTTTAGTTAACACATTTCGTTTGAATTCAATTGCCGTGATGCTTCTGACTAAGAGTGCTTTTGAGAGTTCATTTTTGCCTGATTTGTTGCGGGAAACTTGCACAGTAGTATTTAACGAGTATTGAAAATTGACCCGAATTTTCAAAACCTATTCTCATGAGACAAAATCTACTTCTATTCTGGGTTCAGAGTTGAACTTCAGACGCACTCGAAATGATTAAAAACTTTAAATATACGCCTCTACACCATTAATTAAACACCGATTGTGAAAGCTCGGTAACATTGCCCTAATTTCATTTAGCTAATTATTCTAACGAAGTGCGTCGGCGGTGTACAATTCGGCGAAAAAGAAAATAAATTGTGGAGTCAGAAGATTCTATTTTGACCACAATTTGACAGCTCTGTTTCTCAATTTTTATAGGCCGCAAAAGATTTCTGTTTGACAACAAAAATAAATCATATTTGAAAGTAAACTTGAAATTAAACTGATGAAGGCAACCGGTTAGCTACACCATGTACAAAACTAGGTTTAAATTAAAATGTCAGCATTGTTGGCTTCTGCATTGTGATCCCAAGAGTTACCACGGATATCTCCAAGGCGGCCCTGCTGCCTCTGCCTCCACTTATTTTTGAAGGTGAAAAGGAAAAGCGCAGCTAGAGTTTGAGCAGAGGCCTGAGCCCGCGTCTGGATCCCCTCGGTGTATCTCTAAACCATTAGGCGTCTAATCCAATTAGTGCCGAAGATAATTACAAAATCGGCTTCTCGAAGAGCCTCCACTGCAGACTGGGGATTGACAGCGCAGGAATGGCGTGCCGAGTAACTCCCTCAATGCAATCCGTATTTTCTCGGCAGTTCGTGCGCAAGATCTTGAAACTGCATTGCGGCGAAAACATTGTTCGCCATGTTATTAGAAAATTCTTGTCTGCAATTATTATATGTGTCGTGGTTAATTTATGTCAATTATATTTTTTGAGCGAGTGAAATTATTTTATGCGCATTCAATTTTGTAAAAGGTCCTGTGTCATTTTACTTCAACACTTATCCAGTCGTATTTACTTCTAACGCCACCGTATTTGCTGTATCTTACAGAAACTCACACAGTTGTATGGGAATTGACATTAATCCTAAATTTATTTTAGAGCAATCTTATTACTGATGTAAAGTCAAGTGCATCATTTTACAGGTAATTTTCGTAGATTTCTATACATGAGACTTGATCCTCGTCTATTTAACAAGTAAAAATTGGAAGTGTTACAATGCTGCAAAATGCCAAGTCATGTTCGTTGTCGAATAGCGACCATCAAAAAACTGCTTTAAAAACTTCAGGAGTCGTCTTCCAGTCATCACAATCAATACGAAGAAGAACTTTGGTTTTCGATCTTGATTCGTAAGAGCTCAATGCAAATAATATTCAAATTCTCATGAGAGAAGAGCAACAATAAAGATTCTTATAGAATATTTCAGCGCGTATGCTATTCAGGAGCTCGCATCGAACACTGGGCACTCAATCTGTTCTCAATATTACACTTGAACTGCCTGACCTTCTCACCAAGGCAAATACCCTCTTGCATTCACAGATGCTAACCTTTGAGCCTCAAATTCTTGTATTCACGCCAGGGAAATGCGTCTCCAAAGAGCGCCATTGAAGACCTGCGTGTCCGCAGTTCACCATGATTTATTTTCTGGTGGCAAACCGCACAGCAGCGACCGTTCTGCTCTGCGTCCGAGCTTTGTATTCAGTTGCGCGAGCCAGATCTTCCCCGTGCATTCTTCGCCCACAAATTTGATTCATTCAAAATATTGCAATCGAGAGAAGCAATTTTTGAGCGTCATGGATACTTGTTTTGTTTTCCGACATTCGAGAGGTTCGTTCTCATCAGTAAGAGATTGAAGCTTTATCCTGTTAAAACCATAATGTTTATTTAAAAATTAGGTTGAATTTTGTCTACATTAGTGAAGCACTGAAGTTTGTTAACCGATTTAACGTACCAGTGCTCTATTAAATGGAAACATACTCGTAGAATAAAAAGAAGAACCAGTGTAAAAACGTACGTTACTTGTTATTTACATTTGTACTCGGGTTCTTCTTTTCATTCTACGAGTAAGATTCTCGACGAATCGTCCTATTGGAAATACAAATGGAAACATTTCCGAGCTTAAGAAATATTGCATCTTCAACTGAATGAAACTGATTCCAGCTGTTGCAGTTTTTTACCACTAACACTGGTAGAGACTTCCACACAACATGAAAAATAATCTGTCGTAGATGTTTATGAAAATTAAGAATTGGGAATGAAATAAATACTTCAATTCTGTCATGAGCAGAGTTTTTGAGCATCCTATTAAGATATCAAGAACAAGAATCGAGATGAAAGTAAATAATTCCGGCCGTTGGGATCAGAATCAAGACCGTGCAGGCTTCAAGTAGCGTGGGAGAAACAGGCGCGCTGTCATTAGACCTGCTTGTTCCGAACAACTCCTCAGTCATTCAAAAACTTGAAAGCGAGGAAAGCTTCAGACTATTTTGGTCCTAAATATGGATCTCAATTTCATTGACCATTTCTTTTACGAAAAAATTCATTTAGGTCTATTTTACCAGGAGCCTAATGGGATACTTCGGTGAAAATGATAACCTTGTCTTCATAGGGTAATCGTAATAGTTTCTTGCATAAGCTTGATGGAGTTTCTCAAAAATGTTTTCGTTACCGGCTAGACTGAATGGATCGAAATGGATGAGAGAAGGGGATAGGGAAAGTAGATAAACTGCTGTGACTGAAGATCAAGTATTCAGCAGCGTCTTCAGTGCGAGTAGAAATTAACGATTAACGATGAACTGCAAATTAATGAAATCGTTAATGAAATTAACGATGAACTGCAGATAAAAAGTGCATGCATTTTGTTCTGTACCTTATTTTATTATAAGTTTGAGATCCCTATTGCTGCCTCACCGCGCCCTCTCATTTCAGCCGTCTCGCGGAGTAAGGGGAAATTAGTGAGTGAATTTCCAGAGCATTGGGACGAGAGCACCCTTCTATCCACTGTTGAAGTGTTATAATTTCTTCCGGGGATAAAAGAGCAGAAGAAAACATAATCAGATTCACCAGTTGGAGCGCGCGTTGTGTCGGAGACATCAATTTGTCACAACACCTTCCCTCTTTTTAGGCGCCAAGGTAATCCCGTTCTTCCCTAATTCCTAATAGGATGAGACATTCCCGATTTTTCTGGCACTCCCTTCTTCCCTCCGTAAACACTTAATAACAGTTCGCATTTCTCAAGTCGCCTGTATATTGCAAAATTATCAGGCCTATCGAGTTTTTTGCTGAATTCGAAACAGCCAATTACGGAGACAAAACTGGAGGCGGCCGAGGTTTTTTTTCACGCCTCAGCAGCCATTCTGTGCTGGGGAAAAATCGTCACCAAGAGAAGTTTTTCTAATGGTTTTCGGAATGAAAGGCTAATATGCGCTTGTTTTCATTCATAGCTGAGTGTCGCGGGGGAAAAGGTACCGTTCTTTATTATTGCTTTCGTTGGTGGGCTGGCGTGTCTTTCCCCTCACTTCTCGTTTCCTTTTATTGTTTCGTGGAAATTTGAACGTTAATGATAGAATGAAAAGAGTTTCTCATTTCCTTTAATGTTTAAATTTTGCTCTGCTTTCCACTGACACTGAACGTAAAATCCTTTGCATTAAATGATTCGTTCCTTTCATCAGTTCATTGTGCGGGAACATGAAACTGTTTTGGTGTGCGACTGTATAATTACATTTTCTAAACAACAAAAAAGTAAAGAAAATCAAAGCAAACCGCAACAATAATATCGAATTTCGCTTAGGAGCTAGCTGCTTCAGCGACTAAAGATAAAAGCACAACCATTGTCTTAAATAAATGTACGTGCGTGTGTGAGTTCACCAAAGTAGTGAAAAAATATTTTCAACAGAAAAGCTTTGTGTTTCATTTTAATTTCACATCTCAAAATTTTGCTTTAATGTTGAAATTCCTCGGTCTTCGTTTTCCTCGTCTTGTTGCCTCTGCCGAAGTGTTTTATATTTCATTCCTACGAAGTATCATTCCCACCGCCAATCCGTGCTTAATTATTTACGGAGTTGCAGGAAACGAAAGCGCGCCAAATTTAATGTTTCAAATGTATTTCATTAAGAGCTTCGAAATTTTCCGTTCTCAATCTCCCCTTGCCGCTGAGGCTGCTTTCAAAAAGCAAATACTTAAATGCAGTTCAACCATCAATTTACTGAGCCGATACGTTGGTGAATGCGGTGTGCCTTCTGTTATACATGAGTATAACTGTGTATGAGAGGCCCAAACATCATCTCCAGCGGCTGCCGTCCATACTTTAGGTGCGGTGCTACTAGCCTTATCTAAACTGCCCAGGCAACGGTAATTCTGATGATATTTTCGAAGTATTTTCCTAGTCTAAGGAGACTCCATTCGTCCACGGTTGATATCTGAGGTGGTCGAACTACCTCTTGAAGCTTCTAAAGATCGCCCGTAAACAAGCAGTTTTTCCATGTTTCCTAGAGGTGATAGCCAACTAAAAAGGTGTCTGTAAGTGTGATGAGGTGACGATTGTCAACAAAGCAGCTCCGAAATTGGATATCAATGCTGTTATTCAGCGAGTTTTTCACGAAATAATGATGTTATAGCGATATAATCTTGCCTTAACGGTGTCGTAAATTTATTGAATGAGGTTTTTTATCCTCATAAATGTAAGAATTACGTTTCTAATTTACTTAGACATGCTTTCATTTCGTCTTAAGCAGCTCAGTTATGAATACTCTAATGAGAAGCGAACATACTTTCATTTTATGTTCATTTTATCACGCCTAATGTACGACCACTCATGTCTTTCATCCAAGTTTTAAATTTAAATAACTTGAAACATTTTGCAGGAAACTTGGAGTGCGTTTGTTCACGAAGTCGTTGAGGAAGTGCACCATATGTCGTTAGCGAATTTTAAGCACAAAGTTCTTAAATCTCGTCCGCTCCTATCGTCCGAGCGAAGATTTTTGTTTCATTGTCTCTCAGCAACTGGTTCATCCTTCATCTCTAATGGCTTTGTTAACTAGTGTTCCTATTTTTGCACACGTACTCTAACACCTAATGCAGTTGCTCGATTTTTAGCTGCCGCCATTACGGTGCTGGCCGAGCAAGCGCCAAACTTGTCTTGCAGATGCGATTATCGCACAGAACAGGCCGACTACAGCAGCACATTTGCTCCCTTTCATCATTCACTCGTGACTCAATGTAGCAGTACAATTAAATTCTGATAGGAGACAGCTAGTCGATTCTATGCAAGAACATTTGTTACATGTTCTAATTACAAGAAAACGCTGCACAAATTTAAAATAAAACATTAGTGGCTAAATTAAACCAATTCTGTGTGTTTTCTCCCTACATCCGAGGGAGGAAACTCCGTACATATTTGAAATGAAATACTTAAAATCATTAAAGACATTGGCTCTGCGCACTCAAGTGCATTTTCTTCCCGTCTTCAATATCTAGTTTTGGGACTGTTCAATAACATTATAATGAGTCCCACTCGGTATATCCCTTGCTCACGTTGTTTGCCTGCATCTTATGGATATTTAATCAATTGGTGAAAAATCAACCACTAGTTATGGGCAGCATTCGAACAACTTGTGGCCGTGGTCAACCATAAAATTTTATCACACAATATAATTTATACATAATGATGGTATTTTCAGTTCTTCTGAAGTCTCATTTCTTAGGACAATATAAATGTCATTTTTTGGTGGAGCGTAATCCTCATTGAGAGACTCCTCGACTGCATATCGCTTGATGTTTTAAATGTTTGACTAAGTTTCTTGCTGTGCTGATGAGAGGTTGATATTCCACGTGACTATGTATATTAATCCTAGAAGACCATAACTGAAACACATAAAAATAATTTCATATCTTTTCCCGCCCCTAACGGAAAAAGTTCCAAAAAAGATACGCTACAGTAATCGACACGTAATCACGGAGAAAAATACAACGTACCGATATCCTCTGCAGACTTAAAAATCTTACATTCGGCTTCAACTGCATGTGATCTTAGAATTTTAGAGTCGCTACATATTTTCAAACGAAAACCGGCCCCCAACAATAATGAAAGTTCCTACCCATTACAAATTGTAACTAGATAGCAGTCTTGTAGATTTAATTTTTTCAGAGACATGTTTTAATTTTATTTTTGTTTTCATGATTTCATTTAATGACTGTATCCAAAATTAAGTTTTCTCTTTAATTGCAGACAGAATGATTTGTACATTTACTAACTGATGATGGCGCTGGACTCCGAAACGTTTTCCTAGTAAATATGATTAAGTTCCTTCGAATTTTCCTTGTTTTTAAATTCCTCTTCAAGTTCCGATTAAAGCAAACAACAGACCCGTTCAGATATATTCAAAAGATACGTTGTTATGCAAACGCAGAAGAAATTGCCACTAGATGCCTACTGGCTTGACGAAGAGCAAATACATTTCTTTTCATACTGAAAGTCAATCTTCCACTTAGCTGCAACGAAGAAGAATGAACAAATCACTTGACATTTTCTGCTTTGTCCTTTCCCAACTCCGCAAATAGACATTCCAGAAATAACTCCTTCACAGCCTTACAAACTTTGGAGTGGTGATCCGCGTCCTGGTCGATCACGTGGTCAGGTCTGCGTGAGGTGTTCGAGGTCCCTCATCAATGGCATTCAAGATGTGAATAAATTCAAAGGCGCACGAACAGTGCAAGCAATTCTTGAGCCATTGGAAGGTCTGTTCCGAATTCCCTTCCATCTTCTGAGCGATTGTTGTAATTTAAATACTTTGTGTGTGAGCGTGTACGTGTGTTTACTGTTACAGTTTGAATAACGGTATTCAAATGAAATTAAAGTCAAAGATTGAAAATTTATTAGAATTTTCGATATGGACAGCTAAGTATTATTCTTGATTGGTTAAAAAAAGAAATGAGAAAGATTTTTCTCTAAGAAAAATTTCTCTGCGACTGATTTCAAGAAATGTTTGATTGGAAATGGTTGTGAAAGATTGAATACACTGAAAATTAATGCGATCAAAAACGAAAATTGCTTCATTTTAGTTTTCAGTAATTTGAAGTTTCTTTTATTTGTTCTCATGCGCACGGCCAAAATTTTTTTTATCTAAACACAAAAGCATCTGCCTTCTGAATAACACAAATATTGTAGTCAGAGAAGAATCTAGAACTCAGAATTTTTCATCTCTAAAATCTATTAACACAAACAAAACTGCGAGAAGGCGGCTCAATATTAAGATAAGGTTTCAACGTTTCAACCATTTTCATCGATTTGATCCCATTGGAGGTTCACCTCCTTTACAAGGGTTTATTCTGACGTTTCCCTGCCATTTTCACTCTCTGATTTTGAATGTATAAAATTTTAACCGTCATTCCCAGCAGCAATGTAGAATGCAATTTTTTGAGCTGTCCGTTGGTTAAACACAGGCAAAAAATTCAGCCATGTACGCCAAACAACCCGAAAAAGTATCAAATTCTGATCGACTTGCTGTAAATCTCACGAGTGTATATATATATATATACACACATTTATATCTGGTGAGAAAGAGAGCTCGCAAAAAGGAGCAGGGCTTTGGTAGCTGGGCGGCCTTAATTACGGTATAAATAAGTCGATGTTGCGCGCGGCCGCTGCATATGTGACAAGATCATGAGAGGTTCCTGTCCGCAATGCCACGCTAAACTCGTAACTTCTTCCTTCTAAACGGAAGCGGCCCGTTTTCTGGGACTCGAAACCTCGAAAATATCGCGTATCTGAAGATCTTAACAGCTCCTCTAACGTACGTAACGAGCTCTCCTTACAGCTACAGCGACCATTGGTATGGCTGGAGTGCACCGCGTACTTCGTGTGAGCACTGCGATCACTTCGCGGTATCGTCAAATTGGGACGTGTAATCACTTCGCAGTATCGTTAGAATGAGAGTTGTAATCACCTTTTGGTACCGTCAAATTGGAAGTTGTAATCACATTGAGGAGCCGTCAAATTGAGAGTTGTAATCACATCGCTGTATCGTTAGAATGAGAGTTGTAATCAACTTTTGGTACCGTCACATTGGGAGCTGTAATCACTTTAGGCTACAGTCGAAATGCAAAAAAGATTATTCTCGAGCTTTATCGGTTTTCATGCGTATATTTAAATGTAAAATAATTACGAATCAAAACTCCGATTTCGACTTTACTTAGCATCAGCATTTCAAACCGTTTCACTTGAACTTATCGGAGCTCAACTGAGTTTTTTGTGTAATGCAAATGTATTTACTGAAATCAAATGCATTTGCATTTCCTATACAATTCTTTCAAATTTGGCACCCAGTTGGAGTTGGAGAAAAGTTAAAGCTTGCGGATGACGTAAGCGTGTGAAAAACATGTCCCTAAATTAAAATATTTTTTTCTGGTTGACAGGTCCTTGAGCCTCTGCTTCCAGACCATGCAGCAATGAGGTTATAAAAATACGAATGTAAACCTGCTTCATTTCGCCTGCAAATCACGTTTTAGAATACATTTCAAATTTGCAGTTTCATGCTTCGTTGGGTGCAAGCCTTAAAAATTAACATTGCACTGAAACACGGACTGCGACGATTCGGCTTTGATTTATTCTCTACCAAGTGAATACAGATAGAATTTATTTAAAAGAACCCTAAGCAATACAATAATTCTCTCCCTGTAAATTCGTAACACGACTTGGTTAATTTATGACGCCCTGGTGAAGTTAGAGGATGGCGAGCGAGAGCAGCACTTTAAACAAAGGCAAGCTACATGAGACAATCTGATCTCTCCCTGTACATATGACCTATGAGTTTGTCTTGGAAAGAAGAATTATTTCGCACGATTTCACGGGGAAAACTTGATACTGAATTGCATCGATAGAGTGGAACACGTTGAGCCTGACGCCGGTGTTTACTTTCTTCACGCCGCTCTCCGACGGAGCATCATCTGCGAGCCATCACACGGTGCCCGCAGCGGCAAAAATATGATGGGGCTGGGAAAGTGCTTCATCGAATAAAACACAGAAAATGAAATGTTGGACGATTGCATTAATTCTACTTCTTATTATTTATAATTTCAGCGAGCGCAAATTCCACAGTTGAACTTTATGCACTTGGACCTTGTTTGTGTGTTTCTAGTTTCAGTTTTGACTGGGAGGCTTGAGTCGAGAAATGAAGCGTGCCAATAAATTGACATATTATATGGTAATTGAGAACGAAAAAGCTCGTAACACATTAATATTTTAACTAAATAAGTTTTTTGAAAACCTGTGCGATGTTTTTACAATCTTTCCTATGCAATGCGCATATTTCTTCGAAAAATACCTCATTGATTCAGCATTTGAGGACATAAACCAATACTCTGAAGATAACATTTTCGTACGACTATATCGACGTAATGTGACCTCAAATGCGCGTCTAAATTTTGCCTCATTTCGAGGGTCGGACATACAAGCCTCGGACAGTGGTGTAGGACGCGGCTAGCATGAAGTCCAACACTGCGACGGCCGGGCTCAAGCAGACAGAAGGGTTCTAATCAGCGCTTCTAAATAGCAGAGGACTACAGAGTTGAGTCGAGGCCCCCAGCGGGGGGTCAATAGGGGGTTGGCCGCAGCGAAAGGGGTTTGGGGGGCTTACTTACAGTCAGCTGTCACATATTTCATGCGTGTCGCTCTTATCGGAACCAAAATGATATGGATCAAATAAAAAGAACGGGCAATTCACGGGCAAATCATACATGCTCCGGTGATGTATTGCCTGAGTATACAGTGCGGCTTCACGACCGCGGCAAACGTGGACCTGCTAAACTCTCTTCAGATATACCTACATGAATACTTCTCGCTTTGTCCTGTGCGGGTGATTTGTACTTTGAGGCAGGTCGGAAGCAAATTGTCACTCCGTTGTCGGGAAATGTTTTCCATATTACGGACAGTTGTAAAATGGTTAAATATGTTAGATTACGCAGAAAGGGAGAATTAGATAAACAATTGGTATTCTACAATCAGTTCTCCGAGCAGAAGGTTTTCTTTGGTCGATTGTTATCGGGAATGATCCATCTTGGATGCGTCTGGGGAGTAGCTGAATGATTATATTTATGTTATTATGGGATGAATTAGTCGCGCACCTCCAAATTAAGCTCATGATCAATGGTAGTCATGACCAACCTCTACAATAAACACTAGAACGAAGATGGACGTTAATAAATTTTAAGGCAGCCTATGGAAATGAGCTAATTTACGGTTAACATTAAAGAAGCTCGTCAAGTGTAAGGAGGAGGAGCCTGAGGAATAATTTGTTATTTCTTCTGCCACTAATTTGGGGAGCCTTCGCAGAGTACTCAGCCACGTACTGGAACAGGAAACACTTTTCTCTGAAGGAAACTGGTTCGTCAAGACGTGTAAAAATATACCGATGATGTGAGATCGATTTGTTTTTTGTTTGGTATTTATTTGTGTGTAATTATTAGTAAGAATTCATTATTTCAGGTTAGTTTGACAATGCAAACAGAACTTCTAAAAAATGAATTAAATTAAAATGAAAACTAAACAATTCGTCCCAATCGTCACGCGAGCGACTCCGAACTTTCAATTCGTTTTTTATTATTATTTTAGTGTCCAAGTCTTTAAGAATTAAGTTTTTGTTTGTATAGTTTATTTCAGTTAACAAGCCCACACATTTATCGTCTTTGAATTCATAGGTCCGTGTAGGTAAGATTATTTTTTGTAGGATTAAACATATAAATTCGTTAAGTTTATCTTATTAATTTATGCTAAAAACTTTTAGATGAAACTATAATTCAGATAAAGAACATTCATTTATAACCATTGTTAATGTATCACGTGTTTTTAAAGTCAGTGAGTGTTAATCTTATCACTCAGTGTGCGTGCTGTAATTACCTACCTTAATCTTGCACATCCTTTTTAACTGAATCTGGGCAGAGTTCCCAAGGTGCTCACATCTTTACCTTCCCGAACT
This sequence comes from Platorchestia sp. MABIK, assembly GCA_014220935.1. Classification (NCBI taxonomy): domain Eukaryota; kingdom Metazoa; phylum Arthropoda; class Malacostraca; order Amphipoda; family Talitridae; genus Platorchestia; species Platorchestia sp. MABIK. The sequence goes on from JACJUY010005824.1 coordinate 15,123, forward strand.
CAAGGAAACTCTACAAAATGGCCACGAGAACGTGTCCAAAAGTGACTATCAATAAATAGACAATATCGTATCCCTGTCAAATTCATTCAAGTTTCGAGCGCACAGCTCTGTTATAGGATTTTAATTAATGCGTTGCAGTTGTGTTTTACGAGAACCTTACAATCTTTTACCCTCTGACACGTAGCAATCATGGCTGAACTCAAGTCGACATAATGTATATTTATGATATTTGTCAATCCCATGGTATCGAGAGGTCGTCGAGCAACATATCATCAGTGGTTGTCTCACTCTGATTTAGCCATCCTCGCTCCGCCCGTAATTATTGTACACCCGCCCAATTTAAAACCCTATTTGAATTCTTGGCAGCCTCACAGCATCGATCGATCGATAGAGATGCCAAGCTTTTTCACATGGTCGCGCTTGCCTGACGAACGCATGTCGAAATGCAAACGTGAGCTTCGCAGCCAAAGACAGTGACATCTTGGAACAGGTCGTCCTTTCTCGGTGACACATGAGAATATACGGCCTCTTCTGCATCCTAAGGTGTTTGTCGACCGACCCGTCTGAGGTACTTTGTTTAGCATGCACATTCTTGGAGTTTCGTAAAATTAGAAGTGATTTTGAGGGCGGCTCTGAGTCTGCATTAAAGAAAAGCTCGTCGTCAATCATTCCACCCATCGACGAGTTTCGCATTCACGACCGGCGCAGTGGAAAATGTGTTTTGCATACGAGTGATCGGCGAGCTTTTCTTGGTTCATGTCTCAAATGCTATCTTAGCCCATCATCTAGTGAGGTTAGGACCATCACATTTCCAATCTTGTAATATTAAGCTGGCCCCAAGAATTGCTCTCACACGCGTTTCCAACTTGTCTTATAATGCCTGGCATTACAGGCAATACTGATGAATAAATATCCAGCCGGCAGACCAAGCCAGATCTCAGTAGACAAGAATTACCAGCACAAATCTCATTTTATTGATGACTGAGCAAAGTTTTATGTAGCGGATCCTGACACTGGCGACGGACGGGCGTATATCATGTTCGTAATAAGCTTTAAATTCAATAAGTATTCGTGATCGGGAAAGGGACATGCCTTTGAAAAGGGAATTTAGTGGGTACGCTGGAACCGGCATATCTGTCGAGACAAAGCCTGGGTCGGCGCAGGCATTGTGGTCAGGCCAAAAGATGCCTGTGAACAACTTGCATAAATCAGAATAATTGGCAACGACTGAGGGTTTGTTTGACAGTTTAAACTGGGCCGCTGTTTTGCATCGTCTTATAGCTTGCCTTCACAATTACATAGTAATGGATCGATGGTTTGAGCATAAGAGCTTAGGCTTGGGTACTTTGAGTTAGTGACTTGTACACTGCATGTGACGGCCTAAGTAACTATAATGTGCGTGATTTACATCGAGTTCGAGGTGCACAAACAACTGTTTTGCATCGTCGTCCAATGCATTCTATTCATTAATTACGATTCGGCCGGCGTTGTTCTCGGTAGTGCGAGAAAAGAAACAAAAAATTCGATGGCAATTCATTTTGTGTGGCGATTTCTCATTAAAATGAGGCTCTGCATAGGTGGAGGGAATCGAAATTAGCGTATGCGGAGTTCCAGGCGAAATGCGTTCTATTTTTCATCGGGAATAAAACAAAAAAACAAGCTTGGCTCTTCAAAATGACATATTTTAGTCGCTGAAAACCTGCTTCGAAAAGGTTTACAAATTACACCTTTGTTCCGTTTTAAGCTTGCAGGACGTAGATATTTCGTCAATGTGAAATAATGATGGACATGCGTCATACACATTCATGCTCGAAAATCACACGCGAGTATTAATGTACCCACCGACTAGCAAGAACAGGAGACGTTAATTTATTTGACAGAAAATACAAGAATGTTTATTCACCTATAATTACTGTTTCGAGGAACGCCATCTAACCGCAAAAATATTTTTCACATTTTAATTTATTAGTTCCCTTGAGAAAGAATTTTGCTCGCATAAACTTCGACAAATTTTCAAAGGAGATAAATTATCCAAATTTTCCGCCAGCACAAGCATTGTAGCACTATTCATATCGCACTTTAATGCTAATAATAATAACAACATCGGAGATTTATATGGGCCAATGGAAGCAATACTGATAACATCATCACACCGACGTGCTGGACTATTTATCAGAGGCAGAATCATCAAGGAAGGGTTATCGGGGATTCATGAGATGGAATGAAATTATTTTGAATTTAACTTGTTCTGAATGTACTGCTGAAAACTTCTGTTCGTGAAATTGCTTTGAGAAAAAGTTTTTTGAAGCAAAAGATAAAGTGTTGACTAATTGATTGAAAAACAGTTCACGGTTTGTTGGTGGCATAGGGAATTGTTTTTATTATTTATTCGGACGGCCGAACAGTCACGACCGGGCGGGCAAACTAGTCCAATTAAATGGAGCACCAAAGCAGAAGTCTCTAATTAATGGAAATGGCCACACGACTTACATTGCCGTGAAATTCCAGCGGCGGTAAACACAAGAAGACTGACCACTTCTTCAAATACCGTCCTCAAAACACTTCTTAACGAGACTATACATCATCAGCTCGGGTATATTTTTGATGAAATGGAATGGATCAAATTAAAAATGCGTTTTTTGCTTTTAAAATCAAGGATTAAATCTTACTAGAAAATGAGTCACTAGGTTATAACGCATTACAAAAACGCCATTAGAACAGCGCGTAAGAACTGCGGGACGAAAACGTCGATTCCGAGATCAAGGAGAGAGGAGAGAACGTCCGAATTTGCATACAAATGGTACTATATGGGAAGGTCATCCAAGTAATCTGAAGACACGAGTCTGATTCACGGGGGGAGTTTTACAGAATTGAAGAATTTTTCTTTATCTTCAACAGATCTGAAAGAGAATAAGTCAATGTGATGGGCGCAGCGCCGCCACGACCCCTTGCCAATAACAAGGCTAGTTTTGCGTGGGGCAAGTGCGATGCAAACTTGCAAATCTTGATTCCCGATCTCGCCGGCATAATCCGATGCCTTAAGTCCAACCTACAGGGCGTGCCCTCGCTCAATGGCCGAGGTGAAGCTCTGCAGGATGACTAAATTTCTCCAACTAAACTTTAGGGATACAATTTATTTTACTGAGTTCCTGTAACATCATTTCAGGACGCAATTCTTTCGAATGAGTTCCTGTAGCCAAAACTTCAGAACGCAATTCGATTGAATGAGTTCATGGAGCTAAATTTTCTGAATGGAATTCTTCTTGAATTGTTAATCGTTCCGTGAACCAAAATTTCACGATGAAATTCTTTTTCCAACCATGTTGTAATGCCATTTTTGGAATGCAACACTTCCCACACAGTTTGGGTGTAAAATTTTGGGGGTTCAATACTAAACTAACCTAAACTAATAACATTTCAGTAGCTAACGCTTCTGGAATAATGTTTTTGAAATTCATTACTTCTGGCTAAATTTTTAGACGTTAGTCATTTTGAATAAGTTTTCAGGGCTTATGTTTTCAGGCTGATCATTTTCGTTTAACTATAATTTACTATTTCCTATTTATGGGCGCATTCACTCTGCTAATTCTTTAGGAATTAGCTAAGTTATGAAGAAATATACTTTCAGCTAAGTTCTAAATAAAAAACTTTTAGCTTAGTTCTAAATAAATGAACTATTGGGGGCTCAACTCCCGTCTTTAATTTTTGCAAAATTTAGGGTTACATATCAGTTACGAAATTTTAATGAGTGATTTTATGCAACTAAATTCCTCCACACTGCTTCATCAAACTCCCACGCTAGAATTTATTATTTTTTTAGCTAGTTTCATAAATTTCATATGAGAACAAAATAGTGTTTGAAATGAAAATGGACGGAATTGAAAATCTTAATTCCAATCAAAAAGCTTAAGTTGAAAATCTTAATTCCAATCAAAAGCTTAAGTGTTGCCCATTGGCTTTCGTATCGTCTTCTCAGCAGCTCACCTCCTCTGCAATTGGGGATTTTTTTAGTGTTTTCAAACATTATCATTTAACATCATTGTAAATTTTTTGACGTATTTAGTGAATTAAATGACGGCCATTAAATGAACTTAATTATTAGTAACCCGGCCGATGTAAATTTGAGTGTTTAAGGAATTTAATTTCAAGAATTTATATAATAAAATTTTTGCCTCTCACTGAACTCAATTTTGAACTGCAAAAGAATTCAAATACAAATATTTAATTAACGTGACTCCAAATTTGTACCTCATGTTTAAAATTAGAGATCACTTGAGACCAGAGGAGCACCTCATTCTGAGATGCAAGATCAGTGTGAATAATAGTTCAAAACTTATAAAGAAAAAACTAAGAGTTGCTCATAAATATCAATGTTTCCAAATAACAACAAAAAAGTAGCCACGTTTTAATGTTTCGGCTTGTAAAATTGACCATCAATAATTCAAAAATGGGATTCTACCTAAATCTAGGACCAAAAAGATAAAAAGGATGTTCAATGGGAATTTACAAGAAAAAATCTTTCTCCACATAAATCTATCATCCTCAATGTCGAAAAGGGATTTTCCATGAATCTACATTGGACAACGTGAACGTGAGATTCCAAATAAATTTATCTTCAGAAAAAAGGAAGTTCGATTCTATGTAAATCTATGTGAGAGATTAAAAAATGTATTTCTCTGCAAGCATGCCGCGAAAAAATGTAGAAGAGGGAATCGATTAACGCTATTTATTAGAGACGCTTTGATTTGACTGTCATCAAACGTGCTCTTGCAACGAAAAAGTGCTCAAGAGCTGTTGATATTTTTGCACATGGATCAAATATATGAACACATCAAAAAACTACCTGCTGTTTAGATGAAAAACGCTAGTAGTCATCAGATCCTTTTCTCATTTTACCGCACTGTTTTTTTTGAACGAAAAAAAGAACAATCGTTTGCTTTTGCAACTTATTTTTAATTGAAACCATTGAATTGCAATTCCAATTTGCTTGCCATCCTTTTCTCAAAATTCATTCATTATTAAACTATAACTGACTACCACATATCCCGTCGATACAAATCAAAATCAAATACTATATTAATCGATTCTTTGCGTGGATCCAGATGAATATTATCACAACAAATTTTCACGTGGCATAATGGATTTCGAAGTGAGAGTATTTTGAAACAATGCTCTTGTTCCGCAAATTCATCTTTCTCGGAAATTCGAGAAGGGACCAGCCGACATTGTGACGTGTGATCGATAATGTTTCTTCATGGTCGCAGCATATCTTATGTCCAATTTGAATGTACATAATTACTCGCAATCCTTCACCAGCATCATCACCGGGGCTATAGCAGTCGATGCTGGCGTACGATTTCATAATTTGTGGCGAATCTCGACGACGTAATAAGGGCCCATTACCTCGGGCTGGTTTTGCATACACTCCGAGCCTCGGACGCCGAGTCGTGCTCTGCGGCGCTCGTAACACGCGGATTGAGGCGCGTATGACAGGTCTAATTATATCTGTTGCTTGCTTATTGCCTATGACAAATGCGACAGCGCTCTTCGGGCAAGCGCATCAGCTAATGTCAGGTATGAAGGATAAACTTGCATGATCGACAACATTCCAGGTTGGACTTGATCATCCAAATGGAGGAGGCTTTTTATTAAGTTCATCAATAGTCTCTTCTCTACGCCCCCATCTCAGTTCTCATGGGTTGTGGCATGATCTTCTCTACGCCCCCATCTCAGTTCTCATGGGTTGTGGCATGATCTTCTCTACGCCCCCATCTCAGTTCTCATGGGTTGTGGCATGATCTTCTCTACGCCCCCATCTCAGTTCTCATGGGTTGTGGCATGAGTAACTCAGAGAAGACGCTGGTTTCAAGACGCGCTCTCTATATTGACTATTAAATAACCTGGGGTTTCATTGGAGCTGACATTTTGGAGCTAATAAGTATTCTGAATAAATATTTATGAAAACAGACGCTTCGAGACTCAAAAAATGACTAATCTTTTTTCAATCTTTCCACGTTAAATTTTTGAGATGTAAGGTAGAGAATTTATTTTGAGATCAAAGTTATTGGTGATATTTTAGAGATAAAGGCTAGAAATTATTTTTGTATTCAAGGTTGAAGATTATTTTGCTTTTTTGTTTCAAATTTTTAATAAACATGAACAAACCCTTAGAATACTTTCCATTAGACACCACTTCACATGACACCGTGTTATCCTTTTATGCCCAAGCTTTTCCCAACGTTTGGGATGTTGGAACGATCGAAGAAATATTAAACTAAGATCGCGCTCGTAGCCTTGCGCGGTATTTTTCGCTCGCATCAGTTGGCCAGGGCCGAGAGACGGGGGCTCATTTTTGTCTCTCAGTAAGTAAGGTGATGATTAGCCCGCCGGCTCAGGTGGCCGCTGCTCAACAATAAGGCTAACGACAATCTTCCACTCCTCCAAATGACTACTTCCAATAAATAAGATGGAGTTTTCCATTAGCAAAAGCTCGTGGCGGCGACTAATGAATGAATCTCCCATCGTCTAAGGAGATTTTGACGACACCGCAGTTTCTCCATGAAAAATTGCCGCACCTCCCTGGCCCGCTACCAAATGACACTCATCCTAAAAGAGCTAGAACAAGAAGTTGCAAAGTGTTCACTAAAACTGTTGCAGATAAACGAAGCATATAGTGACCGCAGATATATATAGCTGTGTGATCTAATGTTGCTACGGATATTCATTTGTAACTTGGAGGAAGGTGATCATCCAGATTTAAATCAAAATAAATTAAATGAGATATTGTTTCTTCACTTCTGAGGGTTTGGATGAATTTTATTACGATGACGCATAATTCTCAGCGTAAATCACACCGTGGTGTTCGCTTCTATCGTAGGACAAAATACTGTGTACAATTGCGCTTACACAAGTCCTTGTTGATCAAATCCTGAAAATAATACCTCCTCCCTGTTGTCTCGAATGCTCATTTCCTAAATTGCGTTTCATTTTTTGTCTGTTCTGCCTCCTGCATTACAGCATCCTTCATAAGTCATATTATGTTTGTAAAACAAATCTTGATTTTCAGTGGTTTGAGTGTATATCTATTATAATTTGAGTGAACTTGAGAGCATATCTTACTATCAGTTAATGAATTCAAGACAGGATGTCGTGTTTATTTCTTCTCTCTGAATCAAATTGGTACGCGCGCAGTTGTGCATAATAATCATGGTTTTGAAGTTTCCTGATTTTACCTTTTCATGCATATCCTATGAAGAAGCATATGAGTTTCCTCGGATGAAAACGGTATTCAGATCATTTTTAATCAGCTTATGCTCAGTAAACGCCATGTAAATAGTTTCACAGGCAATAAACTTTTGCATTTCTTAAAGGCCGGTTAATTTAACCAGCGTATGCAATGTAGATTTATTACTCTCTAGTATACGCAAATAATTAGCTCCCGGCTAATCTTCTTCTCGTTGATATTCTTACGGAGACATGGAAAAAATAATTGCTTTGACGAGGTGCATATGTCGAATTCATGTTACCACTTCGTTAATCTTCATTAAAATTTCCCAGAAGGCCAACGAATCTCTCACACACTCCAGTAAACGCTCCCTTTCGATGTATACTTCTTTGTTGGAGGAGCATGCAAACACACTGGCCCGACTGTGAGACGATGTCAGGCCATGGCGGATGAAAGCGAATCAAAAAATTCAGCACCAATAGAGAACGTTAATTTGCAGCATTACTGCATGGCGAATTGAAAAAATTCATTAACGATAGAGAACGTTAATTTTCAACAATACTAACAAATCCAAAATACTCAGCACAGAAGCAGAATGGTAATTTGCAGCATTACAGGCCTGTTGGTGATCATTGAAGCTAAGAAGTGATATTTTTGAAGAGTTATTGTGGTATTTATTTGTCAAATCTTTTAACAGACTAAATCTCTAAGTATGGGAAACTGAATGTATTAACTCAGCCAACTGCCACTCGAACTGGAATGCTGGATATAGCGATAAAATTAATCAATTGGTAAGTTTGTGGCCCTAATTAAAATGTCGTAGATCCAGTTCCTAGTTTCTAGATGACAATGACTACTTAATTAAAGTGGTTTTTCAAGGATCGTTCTCTAGTCGTGCAATGATAATCAAATTCGATTCCATACCATATTCGCCAAATTAATATTGATTTCATTTGAACTTCGTTTTAAAATTATATGTTTCAATTAGTATTTGACAGAATAAAAATCAATGCCCTGAAAATCTTTCAGGTACAACGACTATACTCTATTCACTCCACGCTCTGAATTTAATTTAGAAAAAAATACGATATTTACACGCTAACTTTATTAGTAGGATAGAACTGTTTGTTTAAGGTGGTTCTGAAATGAAAGGATTGAATATTTTAGATCAACTTGTGTGGGAGTTTGTTCCTTGCATAAAAAATAATCAAACAGTATCGATGGTGAGAAATTAGAGATCTACATATATCAGGTGCCGGAAAATGAACATAAGTATGCTCCATAAATTAATTTTAGAAATTTTGAACAGTTAGTATGAACGTTTGTCACTGATTTTCCTCAGTTTGAAAGACACCTCTGAATGTTAAGCAATGTTTCTCGATTTCACAGTTCATCTAGTCTATGTCGGCCGACGATGATATCAAGTCTGAGAAACAGGAGACTGCTTCGGCACTTAATATGGTTTAAAAATTTTACTATCTGTTCAATTTTGTATCTGGAAACATGAACGTAAGTAATAAATTTCGTAATTGTTGATAAGAACACATAGGAACAATTTTGCGAAAAATGCTTTTTGTTGAAATTGTCTTTTTTTGCGTAAATGAACACTCGTGATGGTCTATTGTCATAAATTTAGTTATCTATTTGAAGATAAATAAAAGTGTCGGTGAATCATCGAACATGTAATTAATTCAATATTGTCGCTCTCATGGAATGACAGGAACCTAAGGCAAAGTATAGCCAACCGTAAACGCATAAGAACGTATTGAATTTGTACAATTGCAATGAATGTAAACTATTAAAAATGTATTCTAAATCACAGCCCATGAATAAAAAATGACGATTCCTTGTGCAGCTATATTTTCAAATGAGAAACAGTCATTTTTGTTCCAGTTTTTTTTAATGTCATGAAACTTCGGAGTGATAGCACTAATGCGGCAACCAAACTTAATATCGTTAAAGTGTCTGCCGCGAAACCGACCGCATGACAATCGACGCTTAACCCGAGAGTATTAGATTCCTTATAGAATTCCCTGATCGCGCCTCAGCAACCTATGTAAAGATAACAACAAAATGAGGGTTTTGGACAAGGAATCCGTCTTGTGCGCTCGAGTGTGGTGGGCGGCATTTCATTTAAGGCGATTACAGGTTCTTTCGGATTCAAACAATGAGAACTGAAGGTTCTTGGAGGCACCGCGCGATGTGGGATATGCGTTGTCTTCTGACCATTCAGGGAAGGAGATTATGGAGCTCATTTAGATGGAACTAAACGGTAAAAAATACTTTGTTATGAGCAAAGTATAAGCTTGGCATGAGCAATGAGGCTACGCTGTTATTTGGAAGTCAAATCCAAAGGCTGGATAGAAATAGATGTTCTTTCGAACACGACTTCCACGATGGGAAAAGTTGTACGGCGATATTCTCTAAGATAAATCATGAGGCATCAAACTAGAAGCGTGAGGTCAAATAATTCTTTATCGATGTTAGCATAAAAAAGCAGTTTAAAATACACTGGCAGCGTTTCGTTTGTAACATTAATGTAAATGTGAAATCCTTGTCTCGGAAGTTCTAGGCATACATGAGCTCACAGAAAGTTAAATTTGAAAGTATTTCAGAGAGTTAAGGGAGTTTATTTCGATTCAGATAAACATCAGATTGTGGTCGTATCAGCGATTACGAAATTAATTACTTATCTTTATGTTACCTGACACAATTAGACACAGATTGTGAAATTTTTAAGCAGTATGAAATACCGAAGACTGTCTTTAGACGATCACTGTTGAAATTGTTCAATGAAATTTTTTTCGGGTAAAACTTTTCATTCTTTTGGAATGATGTCCAAATTTTATTTTTAATTTAGAGATGAGGTTTGCTGATGAAAAGTATCGAAGAATGTGGCCTAAAATAGCGCAAATGACAAGAATGAGTGGCAACCATTGAACACAAATAAAATGATCTGAGCTTCAAATTCCACGTCATTCCACCATTCCATCCAAGAATGCATCAAAACACACGAAAAATCTCCACTTCGCTACAATTTCAGGTCAACAACACACACATCCTGATAATTTTAGATCAAAAATGAAAGGATCGAAATTATTTTGAAGAGAACAAAGCCTCTGAGGATGTCCGAAGCGAGCGGCAGCCTGGCAAGTGCGTGTGGCTCATCGAAGCTCATACATAAGTGTGATGGGAGACAACACAGAGCACTGGTGTATTATAACTCCCTCTGGTACCCTTTCGAACAGATGTGTTGTCGTGTTTACGTAAAGAAGCGCTTCCCACTCCTGCATCCTTTGATCCGGGGCTTTTGCTCTGTCTCGCAAGCGCCATACCTTCGCCAGTTTATAAACACTACAAAACAGACTGGCTTTTAGCAAACGTTCTTCCTAGTATTAACTGCCGCTGGGGCATTTAAGTAAGCCTTCGAATAAACGACTTCGACTAGCTTTTTGCCTCCGCCATCTCGCCTTAATTTGCGCGTCTTCCCACGTAACTTTTAATGGGCCGTTAACATGTGGTGGCGAATGCGCCTGTGCGCGATATTAACACAGAAATATTTTACTTCAAAATTTGCTCGCGGTTGATCGGTGTCTATGAATGATTGACCAAATGGTTTAATTTCTTCAGTGACATCGAACTTTTCAGAAATGCGGTATTAAATCTGAGTTGCCCAAATATGGGAGCAAATTTCTTAATTTATGCGTCTAATTCTTTGTTTCAAGTTACGATTCAAATTTCCTTGAAATATCACACCTTGAGCTATAACATATTATTTGAAATGGTGTTTTTAAAGAAAATAATTCAAATGTTGCTGGCTGGAACTTAACGTAAGTCAACAAAGATAAACATTTATAAGCTCACACCCAAATATAAGTAGAGTTAAACAAGTATTGACAGCAATATTTCGTGCTATGGACAGTGAATTATTCATTTTCTAATAGTTTAGAAAAGACACAACTCTTTGTGGAACATTTAATTATAAAAAATACATATTTTTAAGCTTAATCGCATTAAGTGTTACTACGCGCATTGCTCAAGCATAAAGAGAAAGTAAATACTCCAACACAGTGAACTGAAGTCCAAAACCATCCAATCTGTTACCCGAAGTCTTTTGTCTCCGAAACATCAATCCTGCTGTGGAGAAACTTCATTAAAGTCTCGCATAGTTTAAAATCTACACGATTCCTTTTTTCTATGAGTCCGTCAGTCAATCTATCATAAATAGCCGAGATTAAAGCAGAACGCATGCTCCACAAGAGACAATAGATGAAGCTCAAGATAAAAGCTCCCTTCATAAAGGAGCATGACCTCTAAATCGGTTGCTCCATGAATCGTCAACTTTGTTGTAATTGAACGACCAGTCTGGCAAACAAAAGAGGCTCCAGAAGCGTCCACTCTTGCCTTTGACCGATGCCACTCAAGAAAAATGCGACTATCGCAATAATAACTCCGGACCGGTACCGTTTGTTCTGATCGGTGCGTGGAGTGTGTGTTTGCATCTGTGTCTGCACCATGTGTAAAGGTCTGTATCTGTGTCTGTACTATGTGTGAAGGTCTGTTTCTGTAATTTTTGTGTGTTTGTATCTATGAATTTTTGAAGGTTTGTATCTGTACTATTTGTTTAGGTCAGAACCTACATTGTTTGTTTGAATTTGTACGTGAACTGTTTGTTTTTAACTGTATCTGCACCTTTTGTTTGAATGGTTACATGTAGCGTTTATTTTGTTCGGTTTCAGTACCGCTCGTTTAGCTCGATATTTGCATCATTTGTTTTGATCCACAGCTTGCGTAAATGTAGGATAAAATGTTGTTCTGTTTTGAAACCATAGAACGAATGCTGCGAATCAAAGACACGACTTTTAGCTGCAGGGTTCTGTTGCTCTGTTAGGAAAGCTCAACTTGAAGATATTTTTCTGTGCGCACACGATGAAAATGCGACAACATTTAGTTGTGTAACGTAAGAAAATGATAAAATGACTGAATCATGGTGATCCGGTAAGAATCTAATTATTCTACCTCATTTTTGTACGGAACTATGTTAGAACTTAGTTTCAATTATTCTGGAATAAAGTGGAACTATTGAAAGTCAAAACTAACAACTGATAGAGCCAGCTTCTATAATTATCAGTTTCTGATACTATGAGAGGATGAGAGGAGGTGAAAATTATCTTGCATAAATATAACTGTTGCAGCATCATGCAATGTTTAGGGTGTAAGTCAAGTAAATCTTTACGAACGTACAACATAAAAGAAACAGCAGGACTTTTAGGGATGTCAATTTAATTATTTAAATTATGAAATAAGAATACCGGCAAAAACCTGCTCCTCCTCTCAAAAAGCAGCAATATTAATACCAACTCTTAAGTGCCACGCAAGTTTAATTAATTAAAGCTGTAATTATCAACGAATTTTTTCACCCTACTGTCAAACTACCTTTTGATTTACCCTTTAAAGGTAAATTGTTTTTCCAAAAGCTCTCCTAAAATGGGTCTCGAGTAATTCATCATGGATGAGAAATCTCTCAAAAATTACCGTCCAGTCTTCCTTAAGGACTCAAAACGACTGATTTCTGAGCCTCTAAGTGATGCTCTCGAAATTCATTTGTGGGATTGTAGTAATTTGCGGCGACTGGAAGCGTCACTTCGGTTTAGCTCCTGCATTGAGGGATGGCGGTCAAAAACCGACCGTATGGTGGTCAAAAACCGACGGTCTGGCGGTCAAAAACTAGCGGGCGTTCATCAATGACCACCGGATCGTGAATCTCCGATGATATGGAAAATGAGCGAAGATGCCACCTGAATATTAAGGTGTACAGTTTCACGTGGAAAAGGACCTGGAGATGGATGGTAATCTCTGGAGAAAATTTTCATGTGAAAAAAAGGATGAACGGTTCTGTTTGAAAGAGTTCTTTGCTTTCTGAAAGAGAAAACTCCGATGACCATCGCTGGAGTATAGAAATTTGTGTCATATTCAAATCACAATAAGGACTGTGTAAAAATCAGAATAACGACTGCTGTACATGGTTTCAAATGTTTAGAATTGACACACAATAATTTTTTGCATCACTCTTACAATTTCTTCATATTCTCAAACCATGGATGATATTAGCTTACACAAATCTTCAAAAAACAATCAATCTTCAACGGCATGCTTCGCATGAGCATCTATTGTCTTTAATGTACATTTGATTAAAGTATTTAACCACAACCATGATGCACCCTATTTATTTCCTACTACCAGCCTAATTCTTTCACTTTTTTAAGCTACAAGAGCATGAGGTGGAGCAAGACTCGAAAATATTCGGCCATACGTGAGCGTCGGTCGTGGCCATATGTTGCGGTGGCAGCACATCTGTCTGCGTGCGGCCCGCCGACTGCCGGGTGCCCGCTGCACGCTCTCCAGTGTTGCGTCTTCTGGTCGCCTCCTGAGGGGTGCGCGTCTCGTGATGGAACCCATGCCATGGAACGCGTCTCATGGCTCACCAAATGGCAAATGAGAACATCGAAGACTTGTATTCTCTGATGTGACATATCTGGAGTTACTTTCTCACCAAATACGCATATGATATCTTTAGATTACCGTTTCACAATATATGAAATCATAATGTAAATATTTCACCATAAATAATTTACTTATGTAACTGTCTCACCAAATATGAAATCCTAGTGTTACCGTCTCATGAAATATCAAACTCGACAGCGTCATGGATATCCTGGTGTTGATGTCTTACAAAATGTGAAATAAGCTGTACCATGGTACGGATATGCTGATGTTAACGTCTCAAAAAATGTGAAACGAACACAATAACAACCAATGCTCCTGTCTTTCTAAGCACCTTGCGCTGCAGCTTTTGAGCGAAGAGCAACTTAAATTATAGAGCTAGTATAAGTCAGAGCTAAGTCAGCTCTGACATGCTAAGTCAGCATGTTTAGGGTTGACTTTGATCAGAGTATGTTCTACTTCTTGAAATAATATGAAGTTGAGGAAAAAGTGCAGATGACCTTATTCAACAATGGATTGCGTACTTACACAAAGTCAGACATTACCATGAAAACACTTGAAAGAATTCAAAGAATTGCAAAATTTTTATATATAATTAACAAGAATTTTTACGGAATTCGAAGCGATAAACGGATATATTAACAGTATACTCTTTTGGAAGATGTGTAATATGTGTGCGTTGACATATATATAGAAGTCAGATGCGGCTATATGTACGGCAGTAAATGCTTCACGCACTTATCCTGGTCGGGAACCTGAAGTGTGTGTTCCTGACAAGTGTTGAGATCGCACTATGTACGACTTCACAGCACGAGATGTAGTGTTCACAGCACGAGATGTAGTGTTCACAGCACGAGATGTAGTGTTCACAGCACGAGATGTAGTGTTCACAGCACGAGATGTAGTGTTCACAGCACGAGATGTAGTGTTCACAGCACGAGATGCATATGTTCACAGTACGAGACGTAGTGTTCACAGCACGAGATGTAGTGTTCACAGCACGAGATGCATATGTTCACAGCACGAGACGTAGTGTTCACAGCACGAGACGTAGTGTTCACAGCACGAGATGTAGTGTTCACAGCACGAGATGTAGTGTTCACAGCACGAGATGTAGTGTTCACAGCACGAGGTGTAGTGTTTACAGCACGAGGTGTAGTGTTCACAGCACGAGATGTAGTGTTCACAGCACGAGGTGTAGTGTTCACAGCACTTGATATGGTTTTTACATTACGAGTTCTATATGTTCACAACGACACAAAGATGTTCACAACTACTGGTGCACAAGTTCAGAGACGCATCACGTGTGTGTATGCAACAGCAGTTGTCAGTGCACGTGTGAAGCTGACACGTTCTTTTTCGAGAATGTAAATTTTCATAATTGGGCAAAATTTCAGATACTTCATTAATAATAAGTAGTGGAAAAAGTTTACGCTAACTTTGCACTACATGAGCAAATTTTTTTATTATTAGGTTCAAGTTTCTATTTTCGAACAGACTAAGTTCAAAGGCATGGAAATATCTTATACAGGTAATGAAAAGAGTAATCTACTCATCGAAATAACCTGCGATTCTCTCACTTTCATTTCGAATTCCAGTTTTTTTTTTCTTGCATTTCCAGATGAATGAATATAACGACTACAAAGAACGTCATGGAGGATTAAAATACAATAATATAGAGTTTAGTTTAGAAAGAACAAAAATTTGAAACATTAAATTGTGCAAATATGAAGGAGCAAAATTCACAAGATTTACGTACACTGATAGGTGCGTGCAGGTTCTGCACTGGTCAGGCGATCGTGTCATACAATGTACTCCATTACAACATTTAAATTACATCCATAACATTCAGTACGACAAATTCTATACTGGATGGATATTTTCAATGGGTATTACCAGGAATTCTGCAGAAAATTTCCTGGGAGGAAGGTTACTCCAATGGTTAGGATTATTTGCCTTGTGTGCATCTGCCATGAATTTTCTTAAGAAATGAATATTTTTATGATTTAATTTAGAGTCCAAGGATGAATGTAACAATTATTTAAACTGTGAAAATACTGAGTCGGAGAAACGATGAAAAAACACGATTACCCTGCAAATGTCTAATGTAGTGTATGTTTCATTTCCATTTTTTCTTCTTATTGAATAAGGTATTAATTTTTGCTGATATATGTTAAAATACTCGAAATAATTGAACACTAAGCGGAATTATGGAAAGTTTACATCATTCAAAGCTCACACGCTACTTGGAGGCTAACTCCGACAATTTCATTTTAACATTTTTTTGCTAGTCATGATCGATGGCTTTGATTAAGAGGCGGGAGAAACCAACCATTCCTTAACTCCAGATCTCGTTGACTTTTAATAAAATACCAACACAAGCAGTTGCACATTTTGAACAAGCTAAACACCGGCACAAAATATGATAAACGGTGCTAGCCTTACTCTTTGATTTATGGCTCATTCGGAGGAATTTCGTTCTCGGGTAAATGACCTAGGAAAAGTTGCAGGTACTCTCATGGCTGCTTTCGTTCAATCTCTGTTCGACGAAGACAGCGCTCCATTAGCATAGTAATCCTAAGGAAATATTTCTGGGATTGAATACTTTGAGAAGTCATTAAAAAAGAGGCCATTCATCATCAGCAAAGAGCTCAGTACTCGCGTGCGGGCTCTCATCGAGTTGCGTCTCCGGACCGGTATTTCAAGTCGTACTCGGGCGCGCGTATTTCGAGAATTGCTTTCCATTAGGAATTAGCATAGGTTCCAATGATTGATTGGCCGATAATTCATTGGGTGCTTATGACCAAAAATGCATGCATATTTTCTTCGCGTAACTGGGTACGGCCATTTCATCTGGCTGTGAAGCACTCAATCTCTTAAACTGGAGCTTGTTAAAGAATATATCCATTACGTTCCTCTTGCATGAAACTCGAGATTTCTCTGAGCAGTAAAACACACAGTGAATATAGAAATGAATCAAACAAAACCGTGTAATCATTTCTTACACTCATTAGCATTTGATTGAGGATTTGCAAGAAGTCATGCAGACAGTTTGGTATGAAAGCAGTTCGAACTTGTAGTCTTCTTCGTCCAACTCAATTCTGAACAAAAATTAGCAATGAGCTTCTGGTTGTTTCGAGCAGACGCGTCTAACTCACGTGCTGTCTGAGTCTTCCTCGAATGTTATTTCTGAGCTTTGAAAATTGAAAATATGCGTTTCTATCTCCAATTATTATTTTTCATGTTCTTGTTTTATCTAATTCCTATTTTTGAAATTACCTAGAAAAAATTTGAATATTACTACGCATTCTGAAAATCGGTGAATACGTTTCAGAAACTCAGCAATAGAAAGTATGTGCTGTCAGAAACTCGATCTTTCTGTCAATATATTCGTATACGACTCAAGACTATGTAGGGCAAAAAACTGGAGCTGTAATTTTTCTGTAATATTTTGTTTTCACGTAGGAATATCATTTAACCTTGCAAAAACTGCAACAGTTTTTGCCGTACAATATTGATTTATTTATAATGCGATAATGTTTATTTTTTATAGAAGTAATGAGTGGCGTGATTCCCTCAGAAGCGCAGAGGTGTACTCACCAAAGCTGCTGGCTGCTTTGGATGCTGTGGCATCCAAAGCAGCCAGTCACGCCTGGCACTATTACAACAAATAAATACATATTCATATCGCAATAGTAAATGGAATTTATCATTCAATACGCAACGTATTGAACTCAAATTTGGAAAGAAGTAATCGTGTGCACGATCAGCTCAGTATCGAGGGAGAATGAATTTTATTTTCAGTACCACGGTAGCTTCGTTCCTCACAGTCATGAAGCTTGAATGCCAAAGTAAATTTCTACAAAATGGACTTGAAGAAGTTTGATCCAACGTATGACAAATAAGGTAAAAATTATATTTTTAGAATTTTTGACTATGAAGCATTGAGTAGAGGTAATGTTATTACACAAAATTAGTTAAGGCTATAGATTCACAAGGTTATGATGGCAAAGAAATCCTTTAAACGCAACAGAAATTTAATTACCACACAATTTTTCAGGGTAAATGCACTTTTAATTCGGTGGGGTGAAATTCAGCCATCGTGCGACCAAGGAAAGCCTGCACTTGAGGATGTAGACAAGAACCCATTCTCGTATTTCAGCATTGAGAACTCAGGTCTGCGTGTGCTGCAAAGTTAACCTTGTAGCACAGAGGCTGATGAGGCAAAAAAACGAACAGTCGAAAGCATTGGAAATAATTTCGTTTGTTTTACATTCTGTGCTTTTAAGGAATAAGTTTACGTTTTTGGTGAGCATCTGTGAGAGAAATCCTTCGTAAATGCTGTGTTGAATATTTTAAAATTACTCCTCCTTTTATAAGTATTGCTCTTATAGCTATCATATCAATGTGTAAACTAATTTAGACCAAAATTATAGGTAAATTTGCTTCCTTCTTAAATCCATAAAATTAAGTTAAATAGGTGAAGCTGTACAATGTAGTACGTTGCGCGACATGGAATTAACACACTTACTCAAAATCATTGCCAAGCCCAAAAAGATACCTTTTTTGGACTTGTGAACATTGCAGTACACCCCGGCACCGAAAAAACTCAATTCGCTTTGTTTTCTTGCGATGCCGATACACAAGTTTGGCCCTCAGATCCATGTTCCCTCACTCTGGGTCCGAGGGAAGATCGAGGAGACGGAGTTCTTCGTAATCATTCCCTGTCGTTTGGCTGCGCTTCCGCGCGCGTCTTCCGACACTCAGGAATACAAAAGTCATTAAAAATCCAAACAAACTTGGATCGTTCCGAGAATCTCTTCGCCGCTAATGGGACTCAGGCAAAGGGGACGGAAAGAGTGAAGTTTAGAGTCGGTCTCGCAATATTCAAAGTAGCTGTGAAATATGGCCCACTTCTAGACATGTGTGCGACCACTGTGAGACAGCAGGCCTTTGCTTTTCTCGAGACCTAATTTTTCCATTCCTAAACGTGAAATTATGATGAAAAGGTTCTGCATCTCAGCCTGTCATTTGAATGGCGAAGAGGCTGTCTTACTCACGCGGTTGTTTCGAAAGAATACTAGTGAAAGGCACGCATTTGATCTCAAGAGTTCATAGTTTAATCTCTTCGGAAAAATTATTATTGTGAAGTGCTCACAAGTAGCAAGTTGCGCAGTTGCGGTGCGTTACATGCACGTAAATTAAAAGTTCAAGGGGCTCACTCGAATTGATGAAATTTAACTAGTCTCCGTGATGAATTTACTTGTCTTCAAATTATTTGAGAAAACAATCAAAACTAATCACTGTTCGAATGATTGTCGAGAGAGGTAAGTTAGGATGCGGAACTTAAAGAAGATAAATTATAACGGAACTGAAAGGACTAAAAAGTCAATGCATTTTTCTCTACCCAAAGCTCACATCATGAGTTACAAATCCTACGTTTAAAATATGAACGTGAATGTACAGTGAATGTATAAAAATTAAATAAATGATGATTCAAAATAACAATCCGGTGTCAAATGCAAGTTGAAGATGGACCAGGGGCTTAGTAGATGATTAAAGATGGTAACAGAGATGATTCATGTACCTATGGCAGTTGGTTTCGTTCAGTGTTAGTTTTGTTATTGGCGGGATTACTGATGTCTACGGGAACGATAATTACATAAAATTGACATCATAATTTTTCTCATCGGAGCTATTTGTGAAGAAATTTTTCTTGAAACATTCGATACAGCTCAAAATCCTTTATGATGATTATTCTCTACATGAAATAAATCCACAGAACATACACCATCAACAAAATTTTATGATAATCAGTTAACAATGCGAACAGTGTGTGAATTAATTAATCGTCTACTAAGGGAAATCTCTCTAAAAGAGTAGTATTTACTCCTATATTCCTATATATTTACTCCTATAGCGTTGCCGATATTGGAGAGCAAAATTAGAAAATGAACACATTTTGACGTACGAGAAAAGCTTCCAAATTTCAACGTAGAAGGTTTCTTTCTAGTTTTGCGTAAGACCCATAGAATATGTGAGTCTGGTGAAGTCCATTCCTCAAAAAATGGCTCAGAAAATTTCAACTGACTTAGGTCCGACGAGAACCAAATTCGTTTGAATCCGTGTCCTTCTTCCGGCTGCGTTCGCTGCCACCGAGCTGGTGGGGAAACGATACGTCGGCAACACTACTTGATCATATTCAATTTTTGTTTAGATTCCAAAAAGAAAATAAAACCTTGTATGATCAATGATTTCGAAAGATGAGTATAGTGGGGTAAAGAAATAAGGTTAGGACACTGTGCAGGTATACACCTGTGTGAGTAGATACACTTGACGGTCTGGGTAGGCATGCTGGACTTTGGTAGTATGACCCAATTTTACTGTAAAAATTTAAAAATGAAATGAAAAACATTCAATTTTGAGTAATACATTG
>JACJUY010005824.1:36079-50474 GCA_014220935.1 Platorchestia sp. MABIK
GTTCATAAAGAACAAGCAAGCATAAACTTTTTTTTTTTAAAACGAAGAGTAGTCGATTTCAAACAGAACAAATCAAAAGATATCTTCTTTTATCGAATCAAAAACTATGTAGATTATTTACAATATCTAAGATAAATTTCCTAACAATCGACGAAAGCACAACTAAAAGTGGATCTTTAGCCCCGTTGAAGCGGAAGAGACACATTGCGACAGAGATATTAGGCAATTTCATGCCTACTGTGTCATGTCATTATGCGCATGCCGCCACCGCTGCGTGGAACTGTCTCTTCCCTACACGACTCAAAAATGACCGTTCATGTTTGTGGGCATTGTTCCGGCTGAGCTTACAAGAGTTTTCCCACGTCCAAAGTGACGCATTCATATTTGAGCGGCGTTGAAGTTAAGCAGTACAGATGTTTCTTCAAATGTTTGACAACCATTGAAACGGTGGCCTCTCACAAATAATCCGCAAGCTGGCAGTCTGATGATCACTGAGTATAGGCGACGTGTTCAAATATTACTGTATTATTAACGTTCTTACATTAGTTTGTGTGTGATGATTACTCGAGAATATTTACCAGACTAGGATTTTTTTTAGCATAAATTTGTATATGGATAATTCTTATTTTCAAGTTTTCTTGAAGGATATTTATATAGCAATGAGCCTAAGTACATGAAGGCATGATTAGTTTTCAGTATCTTGTATTATACTGGAAGTCTAACACGAAATGCTTTGCATTATTGCCCAAGTAGTCCCGCATTTCATTTCCATGTAATGAATAAGAAAATTGATACGAGATAAACGATATTTATACGTTAGCGCCCAAGGAAAGGTGCATATAAACAACGCAATTGTATCGAAAACTCATTGTTTGTTTTGGCCTCTCAAGTTTTATTCGGAACGGAAACGGTAGCCTCGATCCTCTATGCTATTATGAGTGTCTAATGCACTCCCACTGCACCACAAAGAGCTCGTTTTATACCACGCATGCTTCCAACTTGCCCTCCTCCAAGCAAACCTTCGCTCTTCTTAAGAATAACGACCTGGCCATCTTGATCTCTTGAGAGGTGCTTTCAGTGTTCATCTGATTGTGTTCACAACAAAAAGCATCCGAAGTGGCACGGAAGACGATATAGACTGCGCCCGTTCCGCCACCCAGCCAGAAAACCATTCAAGGAAGTTGACACTGGTCTTCCAGCTCTGAAAAGACGGCATGTTCGCTCTAAACTTACCGCATGTTGCGCGCAAAATTGTCAATAAAATATAATAATATACTTGGGCTTAATAGGAGCACATTGTCATCGGTAGACTGCCGAATATTGTCTCGGAGACTTAATTCATCCAGGCAAAAAAGGTTCCCTTCCGGTCTTGGCGGAGAGTTTTATTAAAAATTTCAAAAAAGCGGCCTGTAATTATTGTTGAAGCTGCATCCCGCCGTTCTGGCGGTAGCAGAATGTTGGCATAATCCAATTACTAAATACACGACCGTTAAACTCAAATTGTGATCCAATTTTGTCGCTCTTGAACTTCGTTTTAAGTATTACCGATGTAAAATCATAACTTACATGATCACTTTCAGAAGCATTTGTTTTAAGATATCTGTAATTTGATGAGCGATTAAGCGTTGATCACTTTGAAAAATTATCCATTGTTCTCACTTATACATCTATTATTTGTGCATAAAAATCAGCAAAACTTCAAAAAGTGTTGACAAATTAGTGAAAATATTTATACATTCACTTTGAAATGTGTGGGTTTTTTCATTTGCCCAAACCTTTTTACGGGTAGTTGTCAGGACAATTTCGAGACATGAAATTAAACACAAAAACTAAAATTGGTAACAGTTAACTCTTGAAATTATATTTAAGGGAATGAACTGCAGCCAGCAGTTGTAAAAAAAAGGAAACAAAATATTTTACTATGTTTTTGCAACTTGTATTGAAAGTCGAGCTTTTTTGCGGGTTTTGATTGGTTATCATTTCCGTCTTCAATATATTCTTTGTTCCGTAAATTTGTATTATTCGAAACTCGTTCGTCGTATGTTCTTTGTGGGTTGCTTTTTCTTTGAGTACAAAACTCTCCACGGGTTAACACAGATGTTCTTTGTTCAAAAAATAATGCAAAATTTATTCGTTTCCCAATCGCTAATTTGGCCGCTAATTTTCTTCGAAAATTTTCGATATATCCTAGATTTTTTATCATAAACTGACCGCATGAAATTACATGCTATTTATTGTTTTTTACCATATATTTCACCTACACAGCAGAGTCTGCTGAAAGTTTTTACAAGGACTTCTTACTTGGTGAAGATAAGAAAATTTGTTTAAGATTTAGAATTTGAAAAAAGAGCATCCGTGAGTCATGAAAGTAATTCAGAAGAAAAAATATTCATAACTTTCTTTGATTTTATTTGATTTCATTAATTTGATCTTATATGATTTATACGCAGCATCTCCAAATGTTTACCTTGAAAATGATTTTATTTTCATTCATGTAACTTTCATGTAACATTCAAAACGAATACTTTTATGGCTGACATAAATTTAGCGTCACTAGCTCGGTTCGGATTTACAAATGTAGTTATACATACTCTACAACCCATACAATCATTTATATTTGCAGCAAAAACAACTGCAAATAAAACTTAGAATTCAAAAAATACTTGAGCATCACATTAATTGTAACGTTTTTGCTGCTGTGCTCTGTGCGAGAGTATGTAAATAAAATACTTGACTTTTTGCGATTTTGCACGGATTTTGCCCTTGAATGATAGATCCAATGCTTGTATCGTAGGTACATTTTTTCACTTGAATTACATAAATAAATGGATGTAAAAACTCTTGAAAATCTTTAGAAATATGAGACAAGCTCCCATACGCGTTTTATCATATTCCTGTTGTTGAAAACTGGTACAAACAAAGACTAAGGGATGTAAGACTGTAATGGGTTCGCATGCAGGACAGAGTATCCTAAACTTGTATGCGAGTTGGATCAAATACTTAGAGAACGAAATCGTTATACTGTAGAACTGGTTATTTGTAAGATAAAATAATTCCATGGTGCTATTTTAAATGAAGAAATAAAAATTGTTCTCCTTCTTACAGTTCACAAACAACTAGTTTATTCAAATTCGTAATTAGGGAACACTTAAGATACTTGTAAATGAAAATAGCATTGTATTGATTTTTTACGCTAAATGCACCAATCCACGGTTCACAACGTGATTCGTGGTTTTGTTTTTGTGTCAATTTCTTTTAGCAGTCATTGCTGACAGAAAATTTACGTAAAATTCTGTTCACCTTTCAGGAGAGTAAGGAGTAAAAGTTTTCCAATTAATTTTGTATTCAGATCTCACGACTATTTATCAAAGCGAAATATGAACTAAGAAACATGGAAGACGACACAATCGAGGAAATTAAAAATTTCCCCACGACTGCGAAGTTCGATGTCCAGCCCGCACGATTTGAATGCTCAGTCATTCCATTTCTTTGCCATTTCATTCCTGGGGCAATGCTTTGTCATTTCATTTCTTTCATGTGCTAGTGTTCGAAAAATGCCGAGCTCAGTGGAGCTGATTTAATGTTTAGATCCGTTAAAGATCCAAATGGAGAAACGCAGCAATGTGTTACTGCTCTGCCACTGTGCTGTAACGACTGATATTTCTTTCATTGTCAGGCCACTGTATTTTTAAATTCATCGATACCCGAGCAGTCTTATATCTCATGGCTGACACAAAACCATCGTGGGAAAACAATCAAAATATTCCCACACCTACAATCGTGCAGGAAAACATGAGCCGGGAGTCATACCTTTTTTTCCCGCAATCGAATACCATTGCTTCTATGGAAGGACAGAATATCGTCACCAATGCGCATGAGCAGCTCCGGCGACGGAGGCGTTGGGAGAACAGCAAGTATATCGTGGACGCAAACACACTTCACTGGCAGTGGCATCGGCTGCAGAAAAATAAAAATTTGAGCATGATTTCCGTGAGAGCGAGTGGAATTTGATATCTTAACTAGTAGATTTACTTGTGTAGTGACCTTGGTATAAATTATAGCCCTAGCAACAGCATGCAAATATGGAAAGGAGTTTTTGTGAAGTTATGATGGAATTTAAACGGTGAACGTCATTGTTATCATTGGTTTGTATTAGGTGAAATAACTATTGTAATTATTGTTGAACATAAACACCATGTATTAATTGAAGACGGCGTTTGTCTTTGATGGATTACCGCAGTCTTCAGGTCTTTGTTTGATCGTGAAGAATTTAGGTTAGTTTAAAATACAATAATCACCAAGTCATGACCGTCACAAAAAAATTTCACAGTTGCAGATTTTTTACACTCAAGTGGCTAAAATGAGCCCAATACCAGTATATTGGATGTGAGTTTAGAGATCCGAAGATTCGTTAATATAGTGAGTGCCAATTTTAAGAGTCAGAACGGTTTTTCACTTTGGTGATTTTTTTTGTTCGAATTCCGACATCAGTTCTTCAACACTATACTGGTGTGAAACTTGTTCTAGATTTAGAAATGAAACGAACGTACACCAGAGTGTTCCCTGCTTCGAAAACTAAATGCATAAAATAAGTGCATGCTCAGCATCATTTAGAAAATCATCACATGAGTACGTATGATGGGACTTTCAGTAGATTCTAGGTTTTTTTAGTGTACCTATATGAATATATTGGTTTGTGTAAATACTCGTTGAAGAAATTATACAAGCTTTCAATTTGTTATGGCCGTACCATGGTGTCAGGTATTACTGAAATGGTATTACCTGTTGGTAGACATATTTTTGTAGCTTAAATCAATAGTGAGGTGTCTGAAAAGATAACTGTGCATTTTAAAATTTTTTTTTACGGGAACATATGATTTCACATTCGATTTATAATATTTTCTCATAAATGCATCGTATTGTTGTTACATGTATGAAATCAGTCAGCAATAGAGTTCTTATGAAGCTGTTCAGTAATACTTCACTGAAAATGATGCTAATCGTGCAAATAGTGAAGCTTCTTGGCAGTCAAGTCAGTAAAAATAGGTGGGAGCAATGGCACAAAAATCAAAGGAAATTAAAAAATAAACGAGTACGAAAAAGCTTTAAATTGATTCACAGTTTGACGATTATCGCGAATGTTTGAAAAATGATTATTTGAAAAAGATTTTTTTAAAATACATTTCAGTCTTCATCACGAGTGAATATTCAAGGTGAAATAAATAAGAAGTGAATGTTGAGAATGATGAGCACAATTGAGTATTCCCAAAATACACACCGAGTCCGAGTACGCTCTTCTGTATCCTACGGTCTCCTTCACATGTCGCTGCACCGCAGTAATGCGCCTGTATTATTCAAGGCATGGTTTTCCCACACTTTCTATGGATCATAAGAGAACACAATTCATGCCCGCTCTGGGGAATATTTAAATGCCTATCGATACAATTGAGCCTCACTCAGCCATATAGGTTTCGACCAAAACTCGGCATGTGCTCAAAAAAGAATGTGTTTTTCGTTGATTCGTTGGATTAATGTAGGTATCGTGCCGCTCTTGAAACATTTCCTTCTTTATTCAGAACTTTTGTTGCATGCGACTTGTGTATCGCGTTTTTCACCAACAATTTTTAAAGTGAAATTAAATACCTAGATATCCTCAGGACTTTACTATTTCCGATAACTCAAGTCGGAATGTGTCTGTACATTCTGTTTCTTAAGTTTTTTTAAACTTATTTAAATTCAGCATAATAAAGTCCTTTACATTTTTAGTGTATAAAACAGATTTGTAATTACCTCTACGAACTTTTCTGACAGTCATGACTGCGTAATTCATGAAGCACCAAATTATACCCAATATCTGGAGGACAAATTGCCAGACCCGAAGAAGGTGTTTGTGTGAATTTTTTTTCTTATCGTGGGTAGATAGAGATTATTGACGGCCGTTTCGGAAGATTCTGGAGAAATCTCGCCTTCAGATCAACATCAATTGGGCTTCCTACTTTCAACATTGTAATCATCCACATTAAATCGATCTGCATTAAAGGACTTCGTTTTTAAAGTAAAGCGAAAGCTCACTTGAGAGAAGCCATGGTGAGATGGCCGAATTAAAGCATTGATAATAAGGCTCATATAAAATGATGGAAGAGGAATGCTGCACGACCATTTACTTCTTGAAATAGTTTTGAAAATTATAGTAAGAGAGAAGCTCTGTGTATGGATTAAGTACCTCCTTTTTACAATAATGAATGCAACCCAAGTAGGGACATGGGTTTTTATATTCGGTCGTGCACATCTTGAAGAAATACTACATTAAATTATACAGCACTGGTCCCGAGTGCACGTCATTAAAGTAATTGTATTATATCTTGAAATATGCAAGCTAGCAGGTCTCTTTCCACTCGAAGCCCATTAAGTAATTTAGATATATAAATATTAGAGAATCGTGAATGGAGTTGCCCCGCATAAATATTGGGAGGATCGTCCTGGAAACGATGCAACAGCAAAATGATCTCGATACAATGAGGCGGAGGCTTTGCTCTGCTTTTTGTTGATGTTTTGCAAAAATCGTTGCATGCGTGGAAACATGCGTGTTACAGCAGCAGTGTGGCGAAATGATTAACATTGTAAATGGTTAGCACTTGAAAACGAGTTTGGTGCCTGATATATGCTCTAATTTGAATTTTACGATCTATTTTTATTGTCAGTTAAAGTTGATGTGTATCACATTGTGCACTCTCACACTTGATATCAAGCAAGTTTTACGGTATTTTTTTCACCATTGTTTAATTAAATACTTGCATGTTATCACGAATCACTCTCTCAAAATGAGCTAGAGATGTTCGATAGCGAAGTATTCAAATGTTGCGTAAGCACTGAAGATGTAGCCGGGAATTATTTGTACACTGCTCTCGTGTTACTCAATATTTTCAAAAACAATATTTATCCAAAATAGTGGTCTCATGATGAATAAATTTGAAAAATGAATAATATTCCATAAAAGTTAAAATGTACAGCACATCGTCGGCCTAAAATTAGAAGAAATTTCCAAGCATGTGTAACTCGATAAATAGAAATTGTAGGGACTTCATTCTAATTTTTTTCAAAGAAAAATTTGATACTATGTTATATGTATGAAGCGTTCTTTTTGCATGAATAATCGTGGAACAACTACACATGCTCTAAGCCTAATTTTTCTGATCCCAGTTCGAGTACGTGGGTCACAATGTATCCGCCCTAAAAAACCACTGCAAATGACACTAACATGAAAAAATATTTATTTTCTTTTGCCATTGACTTTTTGTAATTTCTGCAATCGCTACTTGTTTGCTATTCTTCTTTAATGATGAGCTTAATCTTTGCAGTCGAACTCAGTTCGAACTCTTAACGGCCATCATAATTGGTTTCCTAATATGCGTACTCGTACAATAAACAAATGAAAATAAATGCTTGTGATTTGGGCAAGCAAAACTTTACAACAAAATTTCCGTTTGTAACTAGTAAAAATAGACAAATGAATACTTGAAATGAAGTGAAGATGAATCCTCTACGATTTAAATTTACCGGGTGAGAATTAAATGAAAATCTTTGTAATTTTTTCCAGATACCGCTTCGAACGTGTAATTATTGAGAACTTCCTTGCGGGCATGTAAAGCTGCGTTATTCATTATACCTTAATTAAATAACCATTTAGCACTAGAAAATTTTAAAAGAAATCAGGTTTTATTCCATTTTGGATAGCCATGTGAAAAATTATTTTTAATTCATTATTTCACGACAGGTACTCAACATTAGAATCGCGTTCAAAAGAAAAATGTAAGCTCTTTTCGAGATGATATTAATCTCATTCAATCTATACTTCCAATTCAATATAGTTTGTTGAAGTTTTTTCAATCCAATTTGCATATTTATTTATGAAATAATATTTTGTGTTTTCTTATTCATATTTCATCCATGTTTCTCCGTTAGCATATTTAATCCCAGCTTGTTCGCATCTGTGACTTGTCCAACACTGGTCTAACTTTTTCGACGTAGCATTTATCTTTTTGGCAGCTCTATGCAAAAGCCATACTTGGACGGCTAAAATCATAAACGCCTCGGCGAAAAAGTGAAACAGGTTGCGGCTTAACATGCATGGACGACGCTGAAGGGTGCGATTTGCAAAACAGAGTAAATACATATGAATATATGCTGTATATATATGCCTAAAAGTTGCTTCTCATTATCTCTATTTAAGAGTGATGAAGGTCGAATGAAAAAGTCAAGTCCCCATTTAAGTTATTTGAAACATGTTCTATTCAGAGTTTTGCTTTAATTCTATCTATTAGTGATTATTAGAATCGGGTTCACATCTTTCTTCCCATTATAAGCTTACAATGGGAAGAAGATTGTAATTCATGTCTCGCTTAAGTCATGAGAAGTGTAGTATTATAATATGTTTTAAGCAAAGTAACCCAACTTAATTGACTCAACTTTCAGTCTCTGCTCACCTTTAATGCAAAAGTGAAAAGTCATTTTAACGTTTTTATTTCCATACCATCATCAGATCAGAAATATGGGACGAGGAAGCCGCCCTCCTGGAAAATAAGCCCAGAGACAGCATTCGATGGCTATTTCATCGTCGCTCTATTTCCACAAACAAAGTAGCTACGCATAATCGCCAAGTCTGCTCTGAGCAGATACATCGGAGGAGTTGACAGCCACAAAGATTACTGAGGAAGAAACAGTGCCTCCTTGATGCTGATACTGCAGGTCACAGCTCCAGACAAAATGAAGACACAATTGGGTGGCGAAGAAGGGCACCAATATCTCGGTGATCAGAAGTTCGTGTGGCATCAAATATCGTCGGTGCCAAGCAGGTGCCGGTGTGCAGTAGAGCAAGTTGCTTGGCTGTCGATGTTGGCTCGGATACCACTCTGCGCATCCGCAACACACTTCGCATGACCATCTTCGGACGTGCGAAATTGATCGAGCTGATTCAGGTGAAATGAGGTTCTTAGTTTACGGTAACCATCTTCGGACGAGCATGAAAATGACTGAGCTTATTTGATGTGATCGGAGTGCTAACGGAACTAACACGTACTGCTACATGTAAAGGTTGAAAATTCTACGAAATAGAGAAATTGGTGTTTTGATAGACAAAATGTTTACAATGAAAATGGTGCCTGACATTTTAGCTCAATTCAAACTCGCCATAACTGGGATACGAGGGAACTAATAATTCCGAGGGAAATCATAATAAACTGCAAAATTTTGATACTTATTCCCTGATCTTTTTTGAGTTCGACTGAAATTGCTTATGTTGGAGTATCCCCATAACAGTAAACCGTTTCAACTAAATCATGTTTCTTTGGTTAGCTTAGAATTTCATCGGGGTTTCTCTAAAGCCAATCCATAACCTTTCTGGACACGACATCAGCTATAACAGATCCTCATATCACGGTCGCCCATCGGGTTTCCCCAAAGCTCTCATTTTTCTTCTAGAATTAACATTTAGGAACACGGAGACAAAGCTTGCTTCGGTCAGCATTCGCACGGAGGTTTCTCGTCTCCTGAACACAAAGGAGTCGCAACTCGACCGCAATTACTGGCAGCGCGAAGTTTTTGTTCGCGGGATGTTTAAAGCTGGTCAACTTTGCAGTCTCTACCTGAAAAATTTAGGCGAGTCGTCTGCTGCGAATTTCGTAAAGCCCGGAAGCAAACCAATCGTCAAAACAAAAAGTAAAAAACCTCATAAGCGATGAAGTTTTCAAGCGCTGGAATATACTAAAAATTTGGAATTTCGCCATAACTGGTTAGGAAAAACACTCAAGGAAATTTTTATTAAAAAGGAAATTATTCACAACATTCCGAGCGGAAAAAAGTAAAAAGAAATGCTCAGGCATTAGTCGCATATGCAAAAATTATCTATGTGCAGATAAAAAAATAATTTTTAGAGATTTAATTCATTGTTTTCTCCCAGCATTCATAAAGCTTCCAATGTGAGAGTCCCTCGTAAAGAAACCAGGAACACTCATTGCTGATGGAAAAATAATGTCTGCTGTGAATTTTAAGGAATTTACTAAAAATAAAACCAGATCTGTCCCGTATGTGAACAACTGAACGATAAACAAAATTTCTCCTCACTGTAACCTTAAGGCACACTCTTCCTCAGAAAGAGACAGAGATCTTTTTCAACAAATGAAGAAATAAATAACGTGTCTGGACAAGGGTTTGGAAGTTTGATGAGTTGCCTCCACAGCCTCGGGATGAAGGGAAGCAGAAGTGCCACGGCGTGCTTGATTCGCCTCGCATTCCAGGACATTTAATTGATATATAAAGTCTCTTGCTGGAGATACGTGCGGGATTAGGCGTTCATTAAAAACTTGAAATGAGGTCCAAACCAAACAGTCGCTTTTGCATGCCTTGTCTTCGTCCCTGACTTCTAATCAATTTTCTGTAAATAAATGACTTTATATCTTTGAAAGGAATCAATAACGATCTTTTGAATAACGGATGGTTAGAATAACAAATGGAATAAATTCTATAAAAGGACTTGATGACGATCCTTTAAATTACGGGTGGTTAAATTAAAAGATAACTTACATTGATTTGAATTATTTTTCACTAAACCTTTGCATTGCTGACGGTACCATAGACTTGGTAGTTTGTCTAACTACGGTAGAATTCTTTAAATGGTAATTGATAGTTACTAGCGTAACCAGAAAAACAAAACGCACGAATAATTTTAATGATCCGTTAAGAATTCTTGCGGTTAATAGACAGGAGTAATTATTGACAGGCACATGCAGGTACCTTGACGTTCTAAATTAATTACGTTTAATGAAGATCACTCCTACTGCGACTGTGGTACTTTGTCAGGTTAGTTTAAGCTTTTGAACTTGTGCGGATCAAGTTCTTGCGAATCACCAGCAAGAATGATTGAAGCTTTTATTCTAGTTTTAAGGTTCTTATTTACAAAAAAATAAGTATCACCTTAACTTTTAATAGAAAAGTTGTAACTCTGATATAGCCTCTACTCAAAATTTGCATTTTTGGTTTTCAGTGCATCAGCAGGGAAATTTTTTCAACCGGAAGAACGTGAGTCCATAGTTTATCTCTGACTACAACCGCCTCACCCGCGAGTACAAATTCAGCATGGACTTGTAAAGAGATCAAGGGGCGTGTGAGCTCATAATTTTAAGCATTCAGGGAGCATAAAAAAGTTGTTCCACCAGTAGCCAATTTTCACTTTTTCGGCAGCTGGAAATGTCAGACGCTGTCAGGTACTCGTCCGTTTCCCACAATAACAAGAAAATATAGGGTCCAGCTCTGCTTACAGTCACAGCTCAACTCGAGTCATTGAACATTAACCATAATTAAGAGCTATATCTGTCCCGTAGAAGTCCCTATTCTAAGCAAGATAGTGGGGAATTCTCTCAGAACTGAACTTAATTAACCGTGGCTAATGCGTCGATGTATGAACGCTGTGAGTCCCCTTCAAGTGGCTAAGTAGGAGCATTTCATCGCACAGATCACTGCTAACTTGATGCCCTCCCTAACGAAGATCTTGCAGTCCGACGGCTTCGATCTTAACGCCGCCGATACCTCTCCTTCTTAGCAGGCATTGGACCGCCAACGAACCGTGCTGATCTGCTACAGGGCATTTCTGAGGCCCGATACGAGACCTGCCAAGCAAAGATGGCAAAAATACCGCGTGTTCTAAATACCGTGACCAGGCGGGCACGATCATTGTTCCCTGAACCAGGCAAGACGGGAACGAAAAGCGGTACCTTCTGCTCGTTGAATACGAATGGAAAACAAGGCTTCCTAGTTGCACCTATAATTCTGCGAGATCACAGGCTTGACGTGCGCGAATTGGGCTACTGAGCACCCAACCCACATGAGGTGCGTCACTGTAAGCGCACGCAAAAACGCTTTATGGCAGCAACTATCATCAACGATAAATTTTAAAGATATTATACTAGGGGTTGGAAATGCAGTGTAGTTTGAGCTGCGATGTAATACAGCGATGTGGTAAAATTTTACTCATTTTAGTC
Source organism: Platorchestia sp. MABIK (assembly GCA_014220935.1). Lineage (NCBI taxonomy): Eukaryota > Metazoa > Arthropoda > Malacostraca > Amphipoda > Talitridae > Platorchestia > Platorchestia sp. MABIK. The sequence goes on from JACJUY010005824.1 coordinate 48,112, forward strand.
TCGACTCTTAAGGTTCTTCATTTTTTTAATGGTATTTCATAAAATCGTATAAGCTTCTTAAGAGTGTGGAATTCAAATTCATAATTTCTCATTCGACTAATTCGTTGGTCTCTGATTATATCGCAATAAATAAAGAGGAGTGGGTTAATCGGAGTATTATTTTACTTCAGCCTGATACCAATTAAATAATTTTGGACTTTGAATCTTAATTTGTAATTATCGATAACTTTTCTATTTAAGCTTTGGGCATTCGCACACCTTCGATTCATAGTCTTTGTATTCCTTTCATTTTGAGGAAATACCTTTGTAATCTTAACACCGTAAACTGGACCCAAGAAATCGGTCCATGAAGTTGTCTCTTTCCGATCTTAGTTAATACTTTAATGATAGCAAAATTTTTCCCGTAATTGAGCTCTGAAATTTCCCATTGATTTTCTACTAATGGTGCCACCACTAGCGGATGGAGGCGAACAATACATGGGACGAAATGTACATATATGCGCCCACACTAGTGCGCTTCATGTATGTGTCAACTCTACTGGAAACAAATATTTTCTTCTTTTCTTTCCGCCTGTCGATGACAACTGCAGCGTTCCGCCGCCATTGTGAGATAGCTGGTACGACAACACAAAAGTTACTTTTTGCTTCGCTGTCATATAAATGCTCTGGTTTTTTCAGACATATAAATTGATTAAATGTTAAAAAAAGTAATTTATTCGTACTTAATGCTTCATTGAATTTGGGTTTATTTCTACTCGCTTCCCATTGAAAATTTATAAGTAAAAAATTTAATGAAACACTGCAGGTTAAGCAAAAATACTGCAAAGTTCATCTTTTATTCGACGTTATTACTAATGCTTTTGAAAAAACATGTCAGGAAAAACGATTGCTTGTCGAAAAATCATTTATGGAAACATTGTGAGATAACAAACGTTTTTACGCCATCTAGGTGTAATAAATTTGAAATGCTCAGGTGCATTACTGTTCTTGGGAAAAGCAAACATTTTTTTCGACTCGTATAAATGCTCTCATGTACATAGAGTTACTGATTTTCTTGAAATTTTATTCCTCTTAAGGTTTAAGAACATTTTCAAAATTATTGCATTTTCTGGAATATTTTTGCCGTTTGATTAGCAGGGCAAAACCTATAATTTAAATGCACCATTTCCCCGAATATAAAGACAAGAATTGCACGTTAACATTCCACCTGGCATGCAAATACAAAATTGTAAATAGCTTTCGTGAAAACCGAATCGATCAACATGAAATTCTCTAATTTATGTTAGCAGATATTTATTTAAAGTCAATAAATATATTTCGTTTCCTTTGAGCGAAGTCCAGAGTTTATATTGAAACTTGTGGATTTTCTTTGGACGGAAACAGTCCCAGTGTTCGTATAATTTGATATTCATAGGGGACATTCCAGTTTCTCATATCCATCAACGTATGGGTGATTGTTTGCAGTTTTTGATTTTGCCTAAAAGCACCGAACAGCAATAATTTCTTAAACAAGAGTAAATTCGTAACTAGGAAATTTTGTAACAAAAATTTGTGAATTCAAAGCGCACCCTGATTTCGCCGTCGATGTCAAATATAATCGAACAGTAATGTACGTTGAAAAAATTACTCATACATTGGAAAACATCGATGCTCAACAGTAGTTAAAATATAACTTGGTCCGAGAGAACACATTTTCACACACATATCGGTCAGCTTTTTGAGAAGGAAATATGCAGTTCAGCTTCTTGACTGAACATTCAGTGGTATTTATAGTTAACGCAACATTTAAGGAGCAGGTAAAGAGGCGCAACCGGTTGTCAAAAGCCAATCAAAGTTGACGCTCGCGAGGAGGATTTCCGAGTCCTGAGTTTCTCTTGATAATTTTCTGCTGTAGGAAGAGATGTCGAAAATAATTATCATCACAACTATTACAGCGGTGCCTTTCATCTCCAGACGAATGAGGCAAGCGCGAGTCCTCAATCAAAGGATCTTGATTGATATTTTTTCCCCTCAGGGAGGTGAAGATTAGGTAAGAATCCATCATTTTATTTTGAACCTTTATTACAATAAAACGTCTTCCCAATCATCATACTGTGAACGTGACAAAGAAATCTATAGAATGAACGAAGGAAACAGAATGGAGTTTTGCTTAGGTTAATCGAAGGGGGAATTATCTAAATAACGAATATAATTTATACATACATGGATAAACGTGAAAAATATTCTATTGTTGTTCCTCATAAATTGCACGTAAAATTGATAATGGAGTAATAAATAATTATAAGAAACAGCAGCAAGGATTTCCATGTCCTATATTAGTAATCATATTCCATGATTCTAATGGTAAGACTTCGCACATCCAA